>JAHWFO010047825.1:1947943-1972981 GCA_023313115.1 Rhysida immarginata | reverse complement strand
ACAAACACAAACATCCATGCCCACGGCGGGATTCGAACCCACGACCAAGTGGACGCGAGAACTAGAAAGCCTACGCCCTAGCCCTCTTGGCCACGTGGCCGGCCTCAACACGATGGTTGCATTTGTAATGAACAGTATAACGTTGACGGCTGTTCATTATAAATGAACAGTTGATATTCATTACTAGCATTTGTTTATTTTGAATTGGGCCACATAAAATAAATGATTTAAAAATGGCTGCGCATGTAACTTCAATTGACTTCTCTTTTCTGCTGCACATTAGATTATGGTGGTTGTGAGATGATTCTTCAAAAGTCTATTATTCCGTTCCCGACGGTGCCTGCATTTCTCTCCTCTTTTTTCAATTTTGAAATTAATGTTTTCAAAGAACTGGAGATTCTTCTGTTTCGTGCGATTCTTATTTTATTTCGTATTGAACTGGAGTTATTTTTTGAAAAGCGGTAATTTATACGGCCTGAAGTAGGGTCCCTCTTATTTATCCGGCTACTGCGAGGTCGGACCCCTGACCAGATAAAGGAATGGCCAGTTTATCCGAAACGTATATCAATCCGTTATACGATTAAAAAAAAACAGAACATGTTTGTTGTACAAAAATGTTTAGTGAGTATTTTCTCACCCGTCCATCTGCATTAAAAAAAATCACGCTGTCATCTGTTGTTTCTTTATTGTTGTTGAAATATAAGAAGTTCCAGGATCGTTACGAAACAGTATACGTCTCAGGCCCGTAGCCGGGGGGGGGGGGGGCCGAGGGGGGTCGACGACTAACCCATTATGGAAAAAGGTCCGATTCAGTGGAATTTTTGAAAAAGGTCCGGAATTTTTGAAACCGCCCCCTCCCCCCCTCCCCCAAGATAACATCCTGGCTACGGCCCTGCGTCTTCGATCCCAAACTTTCTTGCTTGGACTACGGTCTGGAAATCTGAGTCGTAAAAATGTCTCGACGAAAACGTGGCCGGTTAAAGCAAGCCGGAGGCAAATGCAATGGCAAGAGACAGAAAAACAGAAATATGAGTATTTTAGTAGTACGGGGAAACGGTATCTTGAATATGGCGCCTATGTTTCGAATTAGCGATAATAATTAAAATTGCTCTCATCAACATGTCGCCCTCTGCTAGCTAGCCTAGGCGTCATAACCCAATTTCGTGCTTACTAGGTCAACGTAGCGCTGCTTTTGCCCCGTGCCGTGTTTATATACATAGAGTATATACAATTTTTTAATGAAGTAACTTGATGCGTTAATGCCTGGCACGGCACATAAACGCTAAGTTCACTTCATCGGTTCTTGAATCTCCAATTTTTAATCGATAAATAGGTAAAAAAACAAAACAAAAACAAAACAAACAAACAAAAAACAAACTCGTTCAACCTAAGACGATTATTGAACCTAACGTCCTAGGTTGAATAACTACCGATCTTTTCTGATCGATTTCTTTCTTTCTCTCTCTTTCTCTCTCTCTTTCTCTTATGTGTGTGTGCATCATACAAAAGTGACTTCAAGAATAGATGGGACGATTGCAATCTACCAGACAAGCAATACGTATACTGAACGGTGTTTGTGTTTAATGCATAGTGGTGTGAACTATCATTCTTTTCGCCTCTCATTTTCATTGAGAGGAAAATCTCAGTCGTTTTGCACGTTCCCTTTATCTTTGAACGGCATCACTCTCTTACGTTATCCAATTCTCTCCACAAAAAAATAAATAAAATAAAATAAAACCAACTATACCCTGTCTCAGCTTTAGTTGAGAGTGACGTCACGAGTGAAGCGGTTACAATTCGTCCGCATGAAGAAATAGTTCGAATAATTTTCTGTATAAAAAGTTCAAAATTCTTTCTGTAATCATATTTCATATTTTTCTCCCCGATATAATAAAAAGTCGGCGGTTAGAAAAGCCATTTGACGAAATTAAAAATAAATAGATAAATAAAATTAAGTCGGTCTGTAGTCGAGATTATTTGATTGTAAAATGGCGGCGGCTTGTTCCTACGTGAAAGAGATGTGTCAGAAAATGATATCTGATAGACCCATCGACTATTCTACTTTCGAGAAGCCACGCGATTATAGGATGAGGTAACCTAGCATACCGGGTTTTGCAAATGTTCTGTTACACATGTGAGGACCCACGCAAAAATGACACAACTACGTGTGTGATGCAGTTAGACACGGTTTTTATTGCCAGATTTAATATTGGTGTGTACACAGTGCATATTAATCGATGTAACCACCATCGGCGGCAAGCACACGCTCTAGGCGCGGTCTAAAGGCCCGACAAACGTTACGGATGTAATCTTTCTTCATGGCGGCCTACACGCGGTTCACAGATGCTTTCAGCTGGTCGACGTTGCTGTGACGGATCTTGCAGGCCTTGCTCTTGATATGCGCCCACACGTTGTAGTCAAGAGGGTTGAGGTCGGGCGACTGAGGAGGCCAAAAGTCCTTAGACCAGAAGTTTATGTCCGACCCCAAACCACTTTTGAACGGTCTTGGCACTGTGGGCCAGGGCATCGTCCTGTTGAAAGATGTGGTCCGCATTCCTCGTCACCTTTTTCACCCGGCAGAACGTTCTTCATCAAGATGTCCTTGTAGTCGGCCGCGGTAAGCCTGTAACCTAGTCGGGAATCAGACAGGCGCCATTTTCATGCCATTCGACGCCACGACGCCATCATCACTGAGACCGGGTGTTTGTTTGTAGTTACGTAGCAGACCTCAGAGATGTCCTGGCCGAAGCTGGCCACGCGGTCGTTCTGCTTGTTGACAACCGGGTCGACCGTGAAGGTTATTTCATCAGAAAAGATGACAATGCGATTGCCATGGTTCTTCAAGTCGTTGAGAAGGCGACGAAGCGCTCCCGACGTTTTTCTTACATGCCATCCGTCAGCAAAGGTCTTGCCATGCGCCTCAAACTCTTTGCACCCTCTTCCTTGATGGCTCTGGACACCGTGGCCACAGAAATCTTCTTTTTCTTTGCGAACCGTGTCATTTTGAGAGTCGGGTCACGTTCGAAGGCTTTTCTGATACCCACGCGATTGATAACGCGCGATCTGCCTGCACGTGGGCGAACTTTGAGGTCTTCCCCTTTCTTCAGCCTCTCTGCGACTCTGTGGACAGTCATCCGGCTGACGTTGAACTGCATAGCGATGTCAGACTTGTTGTGGCCCGCGCGAAGGAGCGCAGAGATCTCGATTCTGTTACGTTCCATCGCAATATCCTTGCATCCGAACTGCATTCATTCCACCTATATACGTTTACATTATGGTATCGCCCACATCTTCAACAGCACCTGCTCCGTGGATGCTTCCTCCCCCCGATATCGACGCATCCGCAGGTGTAACAGAACTTTTGCGAAAGTTGGTTCGTAGCCTTACAATAACTTATTCTTTTAAAGGCGGAAGGATACGATGACGTCACTCTCAACTGAAGCTGAGACAGGGTATAGCCACTTGCAGAATAATCTCTATCTATGAGGGGTGATTGATAAATAAGGTCTCCATTGCTGTAACTTTTTTATTTGTTAACCGATTTTCAAAATTCTTTTTGTATCTTATAGTCACATTTGTCCTCTATGTAATGCACTATTCACTTTTCGACATAGTCCCCATTCCTTTCCAAGCATTGTGCCAACGCGTGACTAGTTGGGTGAACCCGTCGGAGAGGAATTCCGGAGTTGTTGTCGACACTAGGATTGAATGGCAGCGTTTACCTCGCCGTCAGAACCAACTCATGTCCCTTAAGGTGCTCTTTCTTCTTTGGGAAGTGGTGAAAGTCGCAATGTGCAAAGTCTTTCATTTTTGAACTGCAATTTTTCATCTTTGAACTGTAGGCGCTGCAACGCCTCTGGTGTGTGGTGACTTGTGTGCGGGCGGACGTTATCGTACTCCAGAAGAGGGTCCAAAGCTGCCATTCAATCCTGGTGTCGACAACAACTCCGGAATTCCTCTCCGACGGGTTCACCCAACTAGTCACACGTTGGCGCAATGCGTGGAAAGGGATGGGGACTATGTCGAAAAGTGAATAGTGCATTACATAGAGGACAAATGTGAGTATAAGATACAAAAAGAATTTTAAAAATCGGTTAACAAACAAAAACGTTACAGCCATGGAGACCTTATTTATCAACCGCCCCTCGTATATAAAAATGGATGTTGGTTTATATGTATGAGATTGATAAACTCCAACATCGTTTCACAGATCACCATGAAAGTTGGCACAGGTAAGCGTTTTTTCATGGAGAAGTTTTTATGCTATCCATTTTACTTTAACTCCACATTTTACATTAATATTACTTTAACTCCCCACTAGAAGGCATTGCAAGAGCATAAGTAAAGTCCCGGGCGACGCCGGGTTACCAGCTAGGTGACAATAAATTATGGCAACTCATTGAGTACAAATTTTTTAATCCAAAAAACGAAAAATAAAGCAATTGACAACTAATAAATAGAACATGGTCCCTTGGTAATAACATGTTCATTCGGTTTCGAATTGGGCTCCTTTGGCGGCGATACAAAGCCCCAAACGTGTCTTGAAATTTTCAGCAATGGGCCGCAAGTCGTCGTGCGACAATCGGTCCCATTCTTGGCGCAGGGACTTCTTCAGCGACTCCAAACTATTGTGGCGTTTAGTACAAGTCCTGGCTTCCAAGATCGACCATACGCTGTATTCCATCGGATTGAGTTCTGGCGAGTAGGGCGGCCACTGCTGAGACGTGATGAAATCCGGAGAATGGCTATTGCACCACTCCTGCGTCATTTTCGCTCTGTGAGCTGGCGCAGAGTCTTTGAAAGGTCCAATCCGCATTGCCGAAATGCTGCCGAGCCCAAGGAAGTACTACAGCCTCGAGAATGTCACGAAGGTAAACTTTTTGGTTGATTTTGACTCCTTGGTTCACGAAAACGAGGAGTGTCTTTCCACTGGCGCAAATTCCGCCTCAGACCATCACGGACTGCGGATTTTGGCGACGTTCGATGACTGCAGAGGTGCCGGGTGCCTCTGCTGACCACACTCTGTCGTTTTGGTGATTGTGTGCCTGCTCCACAGTGAAGAGCTTCTCGTCTGTGAAGAGGATGCGCTTCCATTTCTCACCTGCGGCCCGACGCTTGAGTTGGCGGTATCTGAGGAGCCGTACGTGCTTGTTTTCGTGTGTGAGTAGCTGGACTTTTTGGAGCTTGTAGCTTGAGTTTGAGTTCCTCTGTTGCCATTTTCCGCACCGATTTGCGGTTGATTCCGGTGTCACGAGCGATTTGTCTCATTGAGACCCTCGGATTTCGCTGGACTCGCTTTTTGATGATTTTGCGGTGCCTGGACGTGTTGGTTGTAGGCTTTCTTCCTCTTCCTGGACGGTCGCCTTCATGGCCAAGCTCTTTGAACCATTTGATCGCTTTGGAGACGACGTCTCTGCCAACATTGAGGAAACGAACAATTTCACATTGACGCTTTCCTTGACGAAACAGCTCCAAAATTGCACTGGGTTTGCTTGACATTTCAAAACACACATCAAGTAACTCAGAATAAGTTGAAACACGGACGACTTGCCCAAGAACATGCAGTGATTGCAATCAATTAAAAATTATTTGAAAAATATTTGGTGGCGCTTTAATATATTCGCGCCTGGACGCGTCCATTTCTGTTGCCATAATTTATTGTCACCCTGTAAGGGTGTCCAAAAAAGATATTTCAAAGCTGCCAGGTAGGCGAGATCTGATGGGTGTGGTTTATAGGTAATAGGTGGGGTGGGGAATTCATTGCCGCACTCAAATTTGACTTTGACCCCTAAATTATGCTTTTAAACCATTATTATGCCCCACCCCCCATTGCCTATAAACCGCACTCATCAGATCTCGCCTACTTAGCAGCTTTGAGATATCTGCCATGTTACCAAACTTTTTGGACACCCTGTATAACGATATTTATTGTTGTGCTGGGATACTGTATTTCTTTAATGGCTGACATGTGTGGATTTAATTCATTAATAAGGTCATTCCACATTTCAGTAATCATTGACTCCGTGAAATTCACTGCACCTTAAATTTTAATACAAATCGATAATTATAAGTACATTTAGAGATGTAAAGTACGTTTTAAAAAGAAACTGAGATTTTTACGAATGCTTAGGTTCTTTGCTAGGCATGCACAGAAATTTTGAATGTCACTTAACGAATAAAATCGGTTTAAATATACGTATGTAGAAATTGTGTATGTCGTTTGGGCGTCTCTAGACCCATACACGACCGTCAGATTGTTAGAGGTTGGAGCGGCTTTCATCGCTTCGTATGACCTATGCCCAATCACCACTAGTCCACTGACGACGCTACGTACACCTTCGTAGACGACGAACAGCATTCACCCTTGAGACGAATGGCTTCCTCTTTCCGGCTCTCCCACAGAAACCAATCTCATGGAGGGCACGTTGTACTGTGCGCACTGATGGGCCAGGGGTTGCGGCTGGTGAGTAGGCGTCTGGGTCCCCTACAAAGGCAGCAGTGATGTCCCGCAGGGTGTCTTTGCGATGCCTCACCACCACCAGAGACAGGGCACGTTTGTCTCTCGGCGACAGGAGTGGAGGTCGCCCGGAACGTTTTGTTGTCGTTGTTGCTCCTGTCTGTTCGTATTTGTGCGCAATATCGCGGATGCCCAGTCAAAGCGCTGATTTCGCGAAGTGACTTCCGCGCGACACCCCACAATCATTCCTTTCTCAAAGTCGGATAATTCTCGTACCTTTGGTATGCTGACTGGTGTACCACCTGATGAGTCATGTCTTTAATATGCATACTGTCACGTGCATTCTACAGGGGAAGACCACACGAACATACTTGATGCCCAATATTAATAGTGAGCTATTGTAATGTACTGTATTCACGTTGCTTTATCAATTATTTATTTTAAAATGTTTGCAGAAAACGCTGATTTTGGGAGTATTATCACAGATTAAAGAAAACACAGATGCGACAAGCGAATACGAACCGGAAGAAACAGGTCACGTGACAACGACCACAGCGCCATCGACCGATACCATGGACACACGTTAATTTGTTGGCCTACCACTCACTCATGTGTTCGTTTCTGAAACTCAAAATTTTTTTTTTCCTGAAATCGACTTAAAAACTCATGATTCGAAAAGATATGTTGAAATTTTGAAAAAAAACAACTCGATAGTCTATAGCCTATCTCCTGCCAAACCTTTCGTAGCATGCCGCGGTCAATATCAGCAATGACTGCAGTGATGCGGGCAGGCAGGTCATCCAATTTGCTGGCAGTGGTGGTACGTACACAAACCCCCACAGGAAGAAATCACATGGGGTCAAGTCGGGGAAACGAGGTGGCCAACGAAGGAGAGGTCGATTCCCCAGAGATGTACGGCCTATCCAACGTTGTTCCAGTGCCCCATTGAGATGTGAACCCTTTGTGAAACTAAACTGTGAAAGTTAACCTTTCGAAGCACATGTCTCACATTAGACATTACACAAGAAATGTCTGAAATCACAGAATAAATGTTGATAAGGTATTTGCCATAAATTTTCTTATGCGTAATTTGAGTTAAATTCCTTGGAGTGCCTTTGGAATTGTATCAATCAGTCCTTGATGTAACAATTTCTTGTTATAAGAAAACTGTAAATAAATTTCATGCGATGATTTTAAATCCTACCTAATGAGCAGACGACGTTATGGCGGCACTTCATGCGCTGGAGCTGCTTGTAGCAGCATACAATTCTTCTTGATCTTATTTTTTATTTTATTCCAGGATTCGTCCTTTTTTTCTTCTATTTTAAGCCGTCATTTGGTCATATTTTTATTTTTCAGCTCAATTGATCATATTTTTTACCTTGACAATATCAGCTCCAGGCTCTTAGATTATTTTATGAAATATGGAGATTAATACAAATATAAGGCAGCTAAAACTGTGGACAACAACAAAAGAAAATAGGAAATCACTATTCCACAAAAATGAATTGATAGATCTCATATGTAGATTTCAGAGCTCTGTTTCTTTAGAGAAACATATTTTGTTTCACACTGAGGAAGGCGACAGAGAGCCCCGAAACATACATATGATTTTTCGTGGAATAGTGGTTTCCTATTTTCTTTTATTGTTATGGAGATTTTACTTGGTTTGATGGTTGCAGTGTTACTCTTGAAAAATTTTCTAAGGCTTTATGCAGAGTCTTAGCAAATGTCAAGTGGAAAAAAACCAAAATTTAAATAAATATCAATTTCAGAAAAATCGCAAAATTAAATCATTTTTATGCAAGCTACATACAACATGAATAAGATTTTGGATTCTTGCTAGAAAACAATAAATTTATCAAACTGCAGTAAAATTCATGTGTGTAAATAAGTTTGAGACATTTGAGTAAAATAATCTGCTCAACTTTAATATTTATTAATTTTAAATCTCCATAATTGCATTAATCATCATTTAATCATATACGTGTATTAAATATTGCATTCCTATAACTAGATTCTGTCTTTATCAATGCATAATTTAAATTTTCATTTCATTCTTAACTAAAATACCGCTTGCATTAGCATAACATTTGGAAACGTATCCTTGGTACCGCTTGGCGCACTGCTTGTTCGAGGGGCGGGGATTGTTTCACACGGCTCAACCGGGCTTGTCCAAGGCCTCCTAGATAACAAGGCCCGGACACTATGAACTGATGACGTCACAAAGGAGGGAAGAGAGAAAACAATACAAGGAGGGAAAAAAAGAGCTCGTTAGCAAATTAAAGGAAAACATCGATAGACATTTATGAGTTTTTCTATTTTTTTTCAAACTGTTGTAAGTCTTTTCTATTTTTATAAGCTTTTTATAACTTTGCTGTGTTAGTTTGTTTAGATCAAATCTTGTAATCAATATTAAACCAACTTTCCGACAAGCTAGGGAGCTGCAATTTGACACACTTATGCAGAATCGATGACAATTTATGATAAAGAAAAAAAATTTCAAATCGGTTCATTGGTTCGTGTTCTAATGGTACTAACTCATTACTACGAATTGATTGTTGTAACAATTGGACATTTCGTTATGGCGAGAGGTAAATGTATCTATTGTTTATTGTTGCAAAATTAAGCTGTATTGTTGCCACTAAATAAAACATTATAAAAGCTTGGTTTGATAAAACCTTTTTCCTCTTATCTTGTTTTGAAATATTGTAGGTTTTCAATAATATTTAAATTATTACATTTAATAAAGGCATTTTTGATTGTAGTTGTTTCTAATTCTGATTCAAGCATTAAGCACTACAAATGTAGTAGATAAATGTTTCGCCTTTGAGAGCATTCTGGTCTAGAGTTTAATGCCTTAAATGCTTGAAAAACAACAAAGGACATAGGCTAACTGCAAATTTGGCTTATTGCTATTTGTGTGAACATTTGTTTTATTTATAAATGTTAGTAGTATGCAAATAACAGATAAACCATTCACATATAATCTTATATTTATAGTTAGGCCTACTTCACTGGACCTAATGCTTCGATGTTTATTCCGTTTTTAGTTAACTACAATATGTTTTAAATGAATGCAATTGTATATTCTTTTATTCTGGATCTTCTAAAATGTTATTCGAATTTTTAGAATGAATAGTTCATTACATGCTAATGATTTTCATCAAATTTGCGTGTCGCTATCGCTTGAACACGATCTAAACATGAAGGATCGCTTATAAACGTCGTCAATGACTTAGATAAACAGAAACAAAATGAATTTCTATGCCTACTTGAAGAATGTTAGTAATCCATGCTTTCCTTACAATATGTTGTGAAAGAATTATATTTTAAATGGTTCATGCTGAATAATAAAATGATCTGCATTCGCACGTAAGCTTAGCGTAAAGATAGAGTAGTACCTGCATCGTCTGCAACTTTCCCTCCTTTGATCACATGACCATTCCCATCATGCTCGAGCTGTCCAGGCCTTGTTATCTAGGAGGCCTTGGCTTGTCGCATCTCTCCTTTCTTTAAGAGATCATCCATAAACCACGTGGCCAAAAATAGCGATCCCTCCCTCCCCTCCCCAAACCATATGGTCTTTGGCTCACGCCCGCTCATTGCAGCATCCTTCCCAAAAGGCCACGTGTCTGCTACCTTTCCCCCCCCCCCCTTCCCCTCCAGTGGTCAACAGTGGCCAGATCTTTACCCCTCCTTCCCATTCTATTTGACCATGTGATTTATGGACTGTCCCTAATCTTTGGTATATGTCATCAAATCTTGACCCCAAATCAATTCCGGCTCCATTGAAACTGAAAATGAAACTAAAGTTTTAGCTCCCAATAGGGCGGCGCGCTTCATGCGCAGTTGGGCTAGGGTGCCTGTAAGGAGAGTGGCTACAACTCGGGTCGTCGGCCATGTTTTTCCCAACGATTGAATTAGCAGAAGTACAATTTACGATACTTTTCAGCTTATTAAGAAGAAATGTAAAGATGGATAATACTGGTTAGCCTACCAAGCTTTTATTTGTATATTAGATAAAGGAGGTTATAAAATAAGCACGTTAACGTTTTAATTTTCATAATAAATGTGATTATTTGATCAGCTGATAGCAAGTTCGAGAATTGATTTTTTCACCTTTTCAGCAAAAAGGGAAACTAATACCGAAAAATAAAATAGTTTATATTTAGCAATCTGTACACATTTTATATTTATACAAAAATAAAAATTTGACTTCTATTGCAAAATATGAAAAAAAATTCTCAATTATCTATGATTAGTTTTAGGAAAAAATCTAGATTAACTTTTACATTCTTTTTATCGTGGAATTGTTCTAAAGATACTTTCTCGTGTTTGCAGGTTGCAGATAAATTAAAAAATATGAACCAAAAATTATAATAGTTGCATCTAGGTATTAAAAGAGACAAAAACTTGGCAAAACTTTTCGCGCGAACGACTGCGCTCGTTATCAGGCCTCGTTGATCACTTCACTGTCTAGCAATTAAATATACAACTGAAAAATAAGTTTTGACGCTACAAACTATCTATAAAACACTTAAATTTCAAGTTTCATTTTTCAAAATTCGTCTCCGTTTGAATATATTACATGACTTAAATATGTTTTGTTTATTAAATGTTATTTTTACTATTGGTTTTACTCCGTAAAAAAATTTACGGTTTGTTTTACATTTTTCAAGATAAAAAATTTGCTCGTTGGGCCCGAATGACCCTTGAATAAAAATTCCTTGAAATTATAAAAATTAAAAAAAAATTATATAAATTAAAATTTTTTAATATTCCTTGAAATATTTATCTATTATTATATCATTAAAAAATCACTTTATTTTATGAGATTTACATTTTTATGAACAACAGTAAAACAATAAATAAAACTTTATTATGAAAACATATTTTTTCCCTTCCCTCTTTGCCACTCCAATCGTTAATTTTAAAGCGAATCTAATAAACCACAACTTTTAAACTTGAATAATGCAATTTTATTAGCAAAAATTAAGAAATATGCGCAATAAAACGAAAAACGGAACGAAAACTATTAATTTCTCTATATCTGCAATGCAAACGGCACGCTATTTTGGGAAAACTATGGCGTCCGGAGCGTTAACCAATCAAAATTCGTTCCGAGTTGTCGCCACTCTCCTTAAAGGCACTCTAAGTTGGGCCGATTATACACGCAGCGCCATTTTTCAATGGAGTTCCCACCATATCGGGAGCTAGAAATTTTAGCTTCATTTTTCAGTGGAGCTCAATAACCATTTACTTCTATAAACCACGCAATTGGCTCTCATAAATTAGCTACTGGCAGGTTTGATAATAATAGGCCTAACAGTATTTAGCTTCTTTTTTTTACTCGATTCAAAAGCTAGGTTTCAGAAGCCTGGCGAAGTCTTCTAGGTTTCTGACTATTTTCATTAGGAAAAGAGCTACTTTGCATTTTTGAATTGCATTTCAGTGATAGCTTTAGTTGAGCTAGCGATTTCTTTAAAATTGGCGAGTTGTGAAGGAATGAGGGGGGAAAAACTTTATCAAGCAGTTTCAGCACAACAACTTTTACGGGAAAGGTTCTTGAACCTAATACTGTTTTTTCGAATTATCAAAGAAGAACCAAGTGTCGCCCCCAACTATCCATTATGACCTCTTGTGCGATGTGAAGGAATTTTCTGGTCAAAAGTCTTTTTAAGTTTGGTCGAAACCGCCTCAGCAGTTAGATGGAAGAAGTTGAAACGCAGGCAAATCGACGACCATGTAGCTGTTTTGATAAAAATCCAAAAAATGAAACAAATTTTGGTGAAAATTTCTGAAGCAGTTGATTCTATGAAGAAAAAAAAAAGGTCCGTATTCGCCGCCCTTTATCTCCGATCAGTAAGGAAAGGAAAAGGGAAGCAGCGAGGCACATTAACTTTTGCATGAAAGCGTCTTCCATTCTTCTGTATCTTGTGATAGTTGTGTTGTTTACTTTTAAGATGCACAAAAACCAACATACCAGTCAGTTTAATAGCGTTTGGGAGGGAGGCTTTCCAAGAGAATATTAAAAAAGAATCTCTTTTGGACATCGGATTCCATTTTGAGAACATTTCATCTGTAATAATAAAAAGGAGTTTGATTTAAACTAATGTTCTTTTTATTTTATTTTATTTTATTTTATTTTATTTTATTTTATTTTTTATTTCTTTCCCCATTCCGTTCTCTCTCCTTACGTCATTATCGCTTTTCCTTTATCCCCAAAAGCTAAACTTCGGCCACTTTTATCTCACTTATTCCGTTCTGCATTCCTTCTCCTTTTCTTTTTCATTTTTAAGGAAAGGGGAATAGGGATTCATTATTATTTTTTTTTATTTAATATATATATTTTTTTATTTTGAAGATGTCATTCCCTTTTCTTTGACTCCATCCTCCTAATGGCGCTTTACGATTCGCAGATGCGACGGAGGCGACACGACCAGGGGGTAGCGAACCAAGGGAATAAACATTTATCGCTATTAAACAGGACAGAGGAGACGGGGACAAGAGGTCATCAGCTTTTTTTATCCCTTTTACCAGACAGGAAATCGAATCGAAACACCCGACGTCACTTCCTGTCATCCATCAAGTGTAGGAAAAAGGAGGGAAAATAGCTTTTTATTTACTGTACGTTGCTGTTTTCTTTTTCTTTTCTCGGGTACAATGA
Source organism: Rhysida immarginata (assembly GCA_023313115.1). Lineage (NCBI taxonomy): Eukaryota > Metazoa > Arthropoda > Chilopoda > Scolopendromorpha > Scolopendridae > Rhysida > Rhysida immarginata. The sequence continues at coordinate 1,959,854 of JAHWFO010047825.1, read as the reverse complement.
GCGAATAAATTTCAAACTCAAGCTTGCATCCCCCCTCCCCTTTTATAAAAAATTTTATTTACCTCACTTCATTCCGTGTCAAGGAGGCTTAAGGAGATTTGGTGGTTTGTGGAAAAGGATTCACCCTTTATAACAACCATTGGGATATCGGGAATTTAACCTTCCGAATTGGAATTTTCAAAAGTTAACAGAAACTCTTTTGAACGAAGTACTAGATATTTGCATAAATCTGTAAAATGAAAAAATACCTAAAAGGTTTAAATCGGTTGTCTTTGCTTCTCATTCAATTGAAGAGCGCATGTTTTCGATGAGCCTATAAAAAGAATCTGAATAGAAATAAAATTTTCACTCTTGATATTGCCAAAGTTTCAAATGATCCCAGTAGCTAAAACGGTGAGACAGAATAAGTAATATTTATGGCTTACATTAAATTAGTAATTGAAAATCTTTTTTGTATTAGCCCAGGGAAACGTCTCGTAAAACTGGTAGGCCTGTTGAGAAGAGATTATAAAAAAGTAGAGTAAAAAGATATTTCAAAAATAAGGGCTGATCGATTATAAAATGAGAAGACATGAACAAAGTCTTAGTGGTTCCAAGTACATACATTGTTACATAATTTTTCTACATAGTCACTACATGTATTTCATTCCAAACATTTTTGATATCGTGAAACAAATTTCTCCAAACCCTCCGCAGGCCTCCGTATACAATTCCGCCTCCTTGGATGATTTCAGCAGCCAGTTTTGCACTGAGGTTTTGATCTCTCCAGTTTCTTCGAATCGTTGAGATGCAAACCAGTTCTTGAGGTGCAGGAAGAGATGGGGGTCACAGGGCGCGAGATCAATCCATACAGTGAATTGGTCATTAGAGCAGACCTAGGGAAATCATTGCGACCGTGTTGGGACCAAAAGAGGCTTATTTTTGGTTGATTTCATGGAACCTGGAACAAGCGTCACGCTACAAACTGATTCAAGGAAACTGGAGCAAAACTAGCTGCTGAAATCTCAGGCGGCGCTCAGTGGTCCAATTGACAAAAACGTGGCCAAAAATCGAAAACGTAATTATTTTTCTAAAATTCAGTACATAGGGGTTTTTGAAGTCGCTAATTTTGAATTTGATTTTATTGTTTACAAAAAACAAAATGGCGGATTCAGTATACTTCGTCAGATATTTCAAGGGCTCTCGCGTCGTTCTCTATGTTTTCATTGTATTGACAAGGAGACTCCAGGTACTCTGACTCACTGAATTTGATAAAAAAAAAAATATTCTACGAGTAGCTATAACCCTATTAAATGCCCATGCAAAAATTTTACAAAGTTTATTTCAATATGTGCAGTTTATAAATACACGAATTGCAGAGTAGGATTCTAATGTAAACTGCACACAGTGGTGATAAACTATAAGAATTTTCTTCTCGGAAAATTTTGAGAAGTGCATCGAATGGCTTTGCATGGATAATTAATTGGGTGAAAGTTACTCGTATTATTTTTTTATCAGTTTCATTGAAATAGATTACGTGGAGTCTCCTTGTTAGAATCCCCATAACATTCGGTGATTATGTGGAAAAATGCGGACAATATTAAAAAATATCACCTTAAATGAGCCATAGGAGGCATTTCATAGGGTGACCAGACATCCTCCTCGAAAAAATGTTTTCCTTGCCTACTTCCTTGTTTTTTTTTTTTTTAAAGAAAAATGTAGTCAAAATTTCTCTGATTTACTTCGACAAACAGAATTTTCCCACAGCGATGATGCAGTTAATTCATCGATAAAATAGACCAGGCTAGAATAGACCTTCATTGATTCGGCTAATTAAATGAATGGATGAGAGAGAGAGAAAAACTCCATAGTTTGGTCATTACAATACAGGGTGATCCAAAGGTAATAGAATAAGGAAAAATTCAATATTTCGAAAAGTAATGTTTTTTTTTAATAATAAAAAATTTTATTGCCAGAATAGTTGCATTTCTCATCGACAGTGGCGTTGTAGCGGCCGCCGTTTCTCAAACGGTGCGAGCATGCGATTATTGATCAATCTGAATGGCCACCAAAGTCTTCAGATCCTCCAATGGCCCCCTTGTGCTTTTGGGTTATGGGGCTGCTTAAGTCACAGTGTACATAGGTCGGCCGACGTCATTGGCCATGTTGACAGAAGCTAGCTATACGCCATCATGTGAGTGGAATTACAACTGAAACCCTCTTTGATCCTGTGCACTGCACCGTGCAGTGACGTACCACGTCTGACGGTCTTTCTCATGAATGACGGCGTTCGCATTAAGCATTCGTAATCCTAGATTAGTTGCGCGAACTGTACAAACTACTGAGACAACTGAATCGCCATCTTTCGGTGACAAATTTAACTATTTTGGCAATAAAATTTTTCATCATTAAACAAAAAAAGAATCCCATTTCTTTCTATGCATTTCTGTGAAAACTGTATATTGCTGCTATCTATACTTTTCAATTTCTTGAATTATTACTTTTTTTTCTGTTAGTTTTGGATCACCCGGTATTTATTCCTATTCGCTACTTTCAGTTTTGGTGGCGCCGCCCTTGTGGCATTTACCTGAACGGAGCTAAGTAGGATTCGCCTTAGTTTAAATAAGGCTCAACACGTTGTTGCAGCTAAAGAAATGAAAGGAAAAAGTAGCAAATACTGCCGTGTTTAAGGCTGCAAATCAAAAACGATGTTACATGCAGTAAGATTATATTTTTTCCCAAAAAATAAAGCCTTTAGAAAAAGTTGGGAAGTAAAACTTACAATGGGGAAAACACCCACAGATACAATGAGTATCAACACAATTTTTTTCCATCACCACCTTGTAAGCAGAAATTAGCAATGGTAGGGTAAAAGATGGAAAATATTTACATATTTTAACATGCACTACTAATAAAATGAAATAATATTTATTTATTTATTTATTTATTTATTTATTTAATAAAGTTAAGATAAAACTACGCCCAGCTGGGACCAGTATGGTCACTGACCGCCGAGTTAGGCACCAGCGGGTGCGACAATATAACAAAATACAAGCAAAAATTGGTTGGTAGTAAATATTATGTTAACACTTAAATGTTAACAAAAATTAAATTAGTAAAATGAGAACAAAGACCATGTGACAAATAACAATCACAAACTGTAATGAAGTTATCTATAATTTCGTTATGTCTATCCTATTCCTTACTTATCGATATAAAAATAACTGTATAAGTTGTTATGTCCCATAAAATATTCAAAATTTGCTTTTTGAAGTTTGTTTTACGTACAATATGTTATTTTACGGTAAGATCACTATCATTGTTAGCTGCATTAGTTTTGATAACTTTATTTTATTTGTGGGTCATTAATAAGCAAAAAATTAGGTCCTTTATTATTAGGAAGAATTTTCATTTTGAATCTACTTTTTCCAATGATATGAATAAAAGATTAGGTTCTTTTATTCAATCATTGACTTTTTCATATTTAATCAACAAATAACTTTCCAACTAAGAAATAAAATATTTTAGGTGTGTCAGCATTAAAACGAAAGTTGAAATCAAGTCACATCGACCACTTGAAAAATATACCATCATACAGAAAAATATCACACAGTGTAATATTCAAAGCATTGTTGATGGAAAACGGATCCTACTTTCGCCGCCATTTTTCAAAATTAACAGCACCCTCTATATTCACTGAAAGTAGCGAATAGCTCTTTAAATATCTATTATTTATTGTATTCCAGGGTTCTTGCGTCTCGTCCTTCTCTCCTACATTCGTCTATAGCTATTTAAGGATTATAATTTTTTTAAACTTATCAATTAGAGTAGTTTTATTAGTCTTTCTGATATAACTTTCAAATAATCTGTTTGAACTCCATATTTTATTTATCTACGATTTCTAGAAAATTATAATCCTTTCTCTCATCCATTCAATAGGCTGGATGCATTTGACGTTAGGTGGACGTGTTAAAGTCAAATAAGACAATGGACTGCATCACTTTCTCTAAGTGTTACAACATTCTTTCGAATGAAACATATCAAAGAATTACTTACTCGTGCTTACGTTAATTATAACAAAAATCTGATTAAGTTGAGTGACGTTTTTGCTCCTCCTGTCCCCGCCTCTCGATCGCATATTCTCCTTGGGCGTTCAAAAATTCTTGGTCACCCTGTATGTTAGGTCATTTAAGAAAGGAGTAAAGATTGTGAGGGAGCTGTTGTTAGATCATAGATCATCTTCATTGATTTTTTTTTTCTACGGGTTGCAGTTACTTTAAGTATAACTGTGAAAAGGCAAGACAGTGATTGTTAAGTTGCCTCGTAGGTCGTCTTGTCTTTTCGAGGCGGTTGAAGTGAGTGAGCGTCGGTTGACAGAGTGACCGTTCGCGTGTAGCGTCGCCGTCATTAGGATCAGAGAGCATCGGAGGGTCGGTCTTGCGGTCAACTGGTACACAGACACGATGTCCCCCGTCTTCTGCCTCTGCCTCTTGAACCCCTATCGAGGCTCGAGGGTTACACACGACATTCACCACCCTGTCCGCAAGTGTCACTCGATTCCAATCCCCGTCACCTAATGCCACGTCCGCCCCCCAATAATCGATACTTTAAGTGTCACACGCGGCGGACCTTCTCACTCCGTCTTTCCTTCTTTGTGCCTTAGGAAATTGCGTTCTGGACGGCAATAATACGGCTCAACGAGGCGGAGAATAACCGAAAGGAGAAGGTGTCGTGAAAATTTCAAACTGAAATAGGTAAATGGGAACTTCCGTTTCCCACCTTCTCCACAAAAGTGTCTTGCAATGCAGTTGTCGAGAAAAGGCTTTTAAAGAACATAGAAGGGATTTGAGAAAATGTAAAGAGGACGAATGTGTCGGGTAGTTTAAGTCTTGTAAAAATGGAGAAAAATATTTTCATTGGTCTTGCTGTAACGTTTTGGTCGGGGGTCTTCGTAGTTGTTTTGTCAGTCGACGATAAATTGGGTGATGGAAGGCAGTGTTACTCGAGAACATTTGACATTATCTCATCAAAAGAAATTCTACTTTCTTCTTTGACATTATCTCATCAAAAGAAATGTTAACTTTCTTCTTGGAAAATGACTAGAATGCATAGAGTAGATTGCATATTTTCTCGTTTTTAATATCCAATGAGAAATATTACAGCTGTTTAATTCTCTTTTGTATTAATATTGAAATTGATTGCCTGTTTAGTAATTAAAAATTGCTAGGTGTGCAACGGGTGCCAACGGGCACTTGCAAAAAAGAGCTGAGTGAGTTGATTAGTCGGAGGGTAACGATGATCTGTGTGTTTGCTGTTCGCCTTCCTATGTTGCCTCTTCGACGTGGTCGTGGCGGCATTATCTGTTTGAAATTGAGAAATTAAAAGGAGAAATGCAACAAACTAAAACAAACAAAAAAATGTAAATGTTAAGTTTGAGTTATGACGTTATCTCTTCTCAAATATTTAGATGAGGTTGTTGAAAACAATTGAACAGTTAAAATAAAACCTCAAGGTGGTTGTCAGTTGGAAAATATACGTCTAGAATCGATTAAAGCAGTTGATAATGACCAACAATGTTAATTCTATGTAAAAAGAAAAAGTTAATATCTCATTTCCAAACGTACCTTATTCCTCGAACTTACTTTTCCGACGTAGAGTGTGTATACTAGCACCATTTTGGTGAAAAATTAGTCGATATAAATATCTTAGAACTCGATAAAATGGATAAAATCGATGAGATTTGTCACTAATGTTATTCCTATGTAAAACGAAAACGTTAATTCCTCGGTAAAATTTGCAGCTAAAATCTCAAATTTAATTTTCTTACATAGATTAGAAGCTCTAGCACTTACTGATTACAAAAAGTTGTCCAAAAAAAGTCTTAGAACTCGAAAAATAGTGTTTGAAAATTTGCATTCGAAAAAAAAATTGAACAGGGCTTCGCCGTATATTCAATGAAAAAATTCTATTTGGCGCTTTTTTCTATTGTTTACATTTCATTTTTCATTGTTGAATCGATTTTAGAGGAAAAAAGAATTTTTTCTTAGCGCGTGATTTTCTCTATAGCAAATCATAGAGAAAATTCTTTTTCTGGTGATTATTCCTCGATGGCCTGATCGGTTTTTTTGAAAATACTTCAAAACCATCTATGTCCTAATAGGATTAATTGAGCAAAATTTGGTTGAAATCGGTCAAGTGGTTCGGAGGAGTTAGAGGACAAAGGTTTTACATTCTCGTCGGTAAAGAGCTTCGCTCACTCAGCTCAATTAATGTTGCTTTTCATATTGGTATTAATGCATAGGATAAAAAATTACGGAATGCGCACTTTTTACTTAATAAATTAACATCATTAAGTGCTTGCATTTTTCTAACCATATTAGCCTTTTGACTGAGGATCATGTTCATATAGAGTTTGACCTATTTCATGATCAATTGATTATTCAGGACACCAAATTTGGAGGTTATTGTTTTCTCCTCTTTACAGCCTTTTCCAACATATCCAAAATTACTCGATATCCGGCGAACTAGCATCAAGTGAGGCGTGGAACATGAATCTTCTGGTGCTCTTCAAACCAATCATTCACAATTCTTGCACGATGGTCCCAGTTATCATCATGGTTTCTGTCTTTTAGAAACTGAACAAATGGTTATACCTCATTATTTAACAGTATCAAATACTATAGTTGAATTCAATGCATTTTAACTTCACTTAAAAGGATACCGGAGAACAGGATAATCCGCTTATATGGATAAATTTCTATGCTAAAATTTGTGTTGAACTCCTAACGCTGAAACGGTTAAAATAATGTCATTGGTAGACACATTCTCTCTTCTGTTTCTGGTGATTGGCAGACACATTCTGTGTAAAATGTTCGCCTCTGATGCCAGGGACGCGGGTTCGACCCTGGCCGAGGACGACGAGGATTTTTTTTCAGGGGGAAAATCCTGAGATCACGCACTTCCTTCGGAAGGGAAGTAAAGCCGTTGGTCCCGTGTAGTCGTTTGCCGGCTGCACGTTAAAGAACCCTTGCGAGGCAAAAATTTACGGCCCCTATAACGCCGTCCTGAAATGACCATAGCAGTTGAAAAGGACGTTAATATCAATCAAACCAAACAAACAACCTGTGTAAAATGTATACTCCGCGTATAATATGAGCCATATGTAAACTCCTTAGGGGGTCATTGGGAATTCAGTACACTTCACTGTTTGATTGCCGATTGTCATTGGGAATTTGTCCTTCTGTAAAGACTCCCAGCTTCCTTGCAAAATTAAGTGACTATTTTTGTATAGTGCAATTTTTTTTCTGTTATTGATTTGTTTCTAATTTATTAGCACAATTAGCATTTAGGTAGCTTTAGTGTGGCATGTCCTCTGGAAAACGTAAAACCTTATCTCTGTCTGATCTAAGTGGTCCATTGGTCTAGTATCGTTGTGATAAATAAATGAACAGAGGTCAAATAACGATAGCGGATACAAATCTTTAATGCCTACGCGTTTCGGTTTACACCATTATCAAGGCTGATCGTTTTGAAGTTGTTAGATTGTAATGAAACTCAATTTTATACTGTAAAAGTAAAAAGTAAAAAGATACTCTGCTTCCGGATAAGGATATTTTCTTCCGGTCCCGAAGATATCCTTATAGCGAGGTTTGACTGTATTTAATCCCTGTTCGGGAACAACGCACAAAATCCACTTTTCAGAATTTTTTTTCTCGCTTTTTCCTTTTAATTCATAATAAATTCTATACACATAAACAACCTTATTCTGTTGAAATGATAAATGAATATCTGAAGATACCTACCTTAATATATTGAAAATATTAAGTTACTTGTAAAAATTTATGTGGTAAAAAGGCTGTTCCTGATATCTTAGAATGTTATGAATTAAATTGTCGCACTAAAGTTCGAAACCATAAATTTTTAATATGTTAATTCGACAAAGGGGATCGTCCACAAAATTTTCAATACTTTCAACCAATTTACAGTATTAAATGTATTACACAATCCTGTCCTTTCAATCAACTTTTGAGCTCGTACACTGAATTGTATATTTTCCTTAATTCTATTGTTGTTCTGTGCTTTCGGTGGATGTTCCTTTTTCCTGTTTTTCTGGAAATAAACTTTGAATTGAATTGAATTGAATTATTACTAGTCCAAAGCTCTTAAAAAATAACTCTCTGCTTATTTGAATTTAGCGTGTAGGAATTTCTTTACCATGTGACAAGCGTTTAAGATTATTATTACGTTTTTGAATACATTTAGGCTACTCAATGGATATTTCATGAAGAGGCTAAAGATGAATCTCTTATAAAGTTTTTGGGCCTTGAAAGTCGTTCATGAGAAGCGTCTACGAGAAGCCGTTTTCTTTGTGTTCATTGAAAATAAAATGCCGTTTATCGTAATCATTTACTTTACACGGCTCTTCAAAGTCTATTCAATTAATGGGTATGAATTCGGTGTCTAGTAAATTTGACACCTACTGGATCGATTTTCTTCAAAATCGACATGCACGAGTTCATTTATATTTTCTCACGTGAATTCAGCTTTTATGAAAATTCTGGATCATTTTACACAATTAACCTCTAACCTCAAATCGTTATTTGTTATGATTATGCCGTGTCACTGTTTGCTTTGATGAAATTGAGAAGCAACGACGTTTTTGCGAAACATTTTTCCACAATGAAATTTACAGTACAGTATGCAAAGCCCTAGCGGTTAATCGTTTCTTTAAAAATTCAATTAATTTTAAACTTTAACCGAATTTAAGTATCTGTCGCTTTCTATTATAAGACATTTAATTACTTCCATTGTAGTACGTTTATAAATCCAGGTATTTAATAAAAATCCAGTTTTCTTCATTACCGAAATTAATTAACATGAGGCTGCAGTCATTTCTTTCGTTTAAGCATTTTGTAATTAAATTAATCAGCTCATAATTTGTTTACTTAATATACATTTTACGAATTTAATAAAACATGCGTACGTTAAGTTAAATTTAATTAAATGACAAATTTTCTTTCATGGAAAGCATCTACGAGAAGCCGTTTTCTTTGTGATTATGACTCGCTTCTTTTGTTTGTTTGTTTTTTTTTTGTTTTTTTTTAATTTTTTTAATTTTTTTAAATTTTTTTTAAAGTTCCCTCCGACATCCCATTAGCGATCAAAGCAACGACTAGGTGCTCTTTTAAATGAGTGATCACGCTTTAAAATTTCAAATTTGTTCTGCGTAGATGCTTATTTTAGAATCTCTTTAAAGTTGACAAGCAAGACTGAGAAGTCCGCACTCTAATCTTTAATTTGTTTATTTTTAAGTTCAATCTAAAACACTCTAAAACGACTTCCTTCAAGTTCATGTAAATTTATCGGTCCAAATTCAATCGGCCCCTGGTCTTGTTTCAACTGTCGATTAACTTTTGAACAAGCGAGGAGCAGTATCGATATTTGACTGCGAATTATGACGAATGATGGGTGTAAGAAAAAAGTAAATTAAAAAATAAATTCTATAATTAATCACTAGTAATTAAAGTATCTCGAGCTTGCTTTGAGAACGCTTCTTATTCTATGGTTAGTCGAAAAAATCAGCCATTCCTGCCAACTGGTCCTATTAAATCTGTAAATTATATCCCAAATTACATTTTATGGAAAGTTTTTAAGAGACAGGATGTTCTTTAGTTTGAAATACTTTTCAAACTGGCTCTTCCCTTAGGCAGCATGTAAGACCCATGAAGAAAAACCGTGAAAAAAATTCGTGAAAATGGAAATGCCTGAGGCTTTCAAACTTGAAAAAGGGAGCTCTGAATACCTTGTAAAATTGGGAACAAGATCTCTTTGCTGCAATGTAAAAATGTAAAAATTGAGAACAGAGGATCGAATTTCCCCCCACAAAATTTCAGTCGGGGTCTCTCTTCCAATGTGACTTGGTAGAGAGAAATTATATATGGTAAATACATGGCTAAAAGGAATGTAAGATAAAAGTAAAAAATAGAAGCACATTCTCCTAGAAAAAATGTGAGATTGGCCATTTGGCAGAATGGAGAAAGGGTGAAATAATAAGGGAAGTAGTTTTTTTTTGGAGGGAGGAAGAAGACTATGGGCGTGATTTGAATTGTCTTTTTTCGTGGAAGTCAGATCAATCTTCATCACTAGTAACTAATGAAAATGGATAGCGTTAAAAGGACAACGACACCATGAATGGAACCGAAGAGGGACAGAAATACGTCCATTTATTCCCCTACACCACTGGCTTAAAATGTTTAGTACAAAGGAGTACTTTCTCAGCGATTGCATAAATACAGTTTATATTTTATTAGGATGCATTGGCCGTGTTAACAAGTCCCTTATCGCCATTTTAACATTTACCGAAAATAATGATTATAGTCGATGTGCTCACGCGTAAAAAAAATCGGTTCTTTTCGATGTATAAGTATTGGTTGGAAATAAGGTGCGTCCCCATTCTATAAAGCCACCCACCAAACGGATGTTTTCTTTAAAACATTGAGATGTATGATATTGCCATTTTATTTGCAGGATTACTACATTAATATCAGGGCGACAATAAATTATGGCAACAGAAATGGACGCCTCCAGGCGCGAATATATTAAAGCGCCATCAAATAATTTTTAATTCATTGCAATCACTGCATGTTCTTGGGCAAGTCGTCCGTATTTCAACTTATTCTGAGTTAACTGATGTGTGTTTTGAAATGTCAAGCAAACCCAGTGCAATTTTGGAGCTGTTTCGTCAAGGAAAGCGTCAATGTGAAATTGCTCGTTTCCTCAATGTTGGCAGAGATGTCGTCTCCAAAGCGATCACGGTTCAAAGAGCTTGGCCATGAAGGCGACCGTCCAGGAAGAGGAAGAAAGGCTACCACCAACACGACCAGGAACCGCAAAATCATCAAAAAGCGAGTCCAGCGAAATACGAGTGTCGCAAAGAGACAAATCGCTCGTGAGACCGGAATCAACCGCGAATCGGTGCGGAAAATGGCAACAGAGGAACTCAAACTCAAGTCCTACAAGCTCCAAAAAGTCCAGATCCTCACAGACGAAAACAATCGCGTACGGCACCTCTGCAGTCATCGAACGTCGCCAAAATCCGCAGTCCGTGATGGTCTGGGGCGGAATTTGCGCCAGTGACAAGACACACCTCGTTTTCGTGAACCAAGGAGTCAAAATCAACCAACAAGTTTACCGTCGTGACATTCTCGAGGCTGTGGTTCTTCCTTGGGCTCGGCAGCATTTCTGCAATGCGGATTGGACCTTTTAAAGACTCTGCGCCAGCTCACAGAGCGAAAATGACGCAGGAGTTGTGCAAGAGCCATTCTCCGGATTTCATCACGTTTCAGCAGTGGCCGCCCTACTCGCCAGATCTCAATCCGATGGAATACATCGTATGGTCGATCTTGGAAGCCAGAACCTGTGCTAAACGCCACAACAGTTTGGAGTCGCTGAAGAAGTCCCTGTGCCAAGAATGGGACCGATTGTCGCCCGACGACTTGCGGCCCATTGCTGAAAATTTCAAGACACGTTTGGGGCTTTATATCGACGCCAAAGGAGCCCACTTCGAAACCGAATGAACATGTTATTACCAAGGGACCATGTTCTATTTATTAGTTGTCAATTGCTTTATTTTTCGTTTTTTGGATTAAAAAATTTGTACTCAATGAGTTACCATAATTTATTGTCACCCTGCATATAATAAATTCTCGCGTTTTTTAAAAATTTAATCACAAAAAGAAAAAAAATTTACAAAAATCAAATGTTTCCTGTCCCAATTGCAAAAGACATTTTTATCAATTCATTGCATTTTCATAACTTATTCAAATTATTCATACAGAAAATTCAATACTTCATTCAAATTATATTTTGATGTGGATTTAAATAAAAACAATTATGATACTCTTAGATCTCAGCACTCAGTGACAGAAAAAAA
>JAHWFO010047825.1:1935377-1947843 GCA_023313115.1 Rhysida immarginata | reverse complement strand
AGTCAACTAAATCTGGGTACGGCCCTGATCAAAAACAACTGTTCACGTGTCCTGCTATTTAAGAGATTAAGTCATGACAACGATTCGGATTTTATATAGAATGCATATTTTCCCCTAATAACTCATTTAAATGATGTTTTATGAACTTTTAGTCATCTGGACCTACTTGTAGTAGCATATTTCGAGAATTGGTAGATATTTTTGCTTTTTTTTTTTTTTTTTTGCTTATGAAGTTTTAAAGTTTTAACCGAGCGCAAAAGTCGAGGATCGGTTTAATCGAAGAATTTTGACGCCATCTTTCATTGGCGTAAAATTTGGTTGGTCGTTACCATCATACGTCGTTTTCACTTTTTCCACTGCTAATACACGCAACACCACATAGAAGCACTTGCTTGGCTGATAACTAGGCCTATTGATCACGTGCGTTAGGAAAGACGAGAAAGGCTCCTCGTGCTTCAGAAAGAGAGGAAAAATTTATAGTCTGTCTCAGCTTTATCGGCCTCGCTGGCTCGGTAGTTGCTGATGCCCGAGGACGCGGGTTCGATCCCGGCCGAGGACGACGAGGATTTTTCAGGGGGAAATCCTGAGATCATGCACTTCATTCGGAAGGGAAGTAAAGTCGTTGGTCCCGTATAGTCGTTTGCCGGCTGCACGTTAAAGAACCCTTTCGAGGCAAAATTTGCGGCCCCTATAACGCCGTCCTGATATGACCATAGCAGTTGAAAGGGACATTAATACCAATCAAACCAAACCAAACCTGTCTCAGCTTTTTGTTGCGAGTGACATCACTTACCGGACATAATCCACAACAACGTGTCCTTTCGCCGTTAGACCGTTCACGTAGGAACAAAACGCCGCTATCTTGCATTACACCTAGACTTTATTTTATTTAATTTTTTTTTTTATTTCGTCAAAGTCAACGTCTAGAATCATCTAAATCTTCGTTTGGGAATTTTTATTAACATTATTCATATCAGTCATTCTTTCGCTGATATATAGTAATTTCCTTGTGAACTTTGAGTAAAAAAAAACCCCAAAAAAACAAAACAAAAAACATTAAAGAAACATTCTGGCTTTTCTATCCGCCTATTTTTTTTATTATATCGAGTAGAAAAGTATGAAATATGATTGCAAGCGTGCGTTGAACCCGGCAGGGAGACGGGGTGACCAAGACAACATTTACACTGCAAGTGGAGTTACAAACTCACCTGCCCCACGTGAAATTGTTTTTATATTGAATGGACGAAGAGGTCTTTCAAGGAGCGCTTTGCGGAGCACAGAAGAGCGTGGATTAACGGACGGTGATGGGAAATCTGCCTACGCCGGCCACCTAATCAAGAATAAATACCAATTCGGCATTATGGAGGACATGTCTGTAAGTGAGGTTTGAAAGGGACCACAAAAAGATTCTGACTTTTGAAGCTTTGGAGATTCATTACTATAATACATACAAGAAAATCCAATGGATTGGACATTATGAATCTGATTCTGAAAAATGTCAATTTTGGGACGGAAATGTCGGTAAAACGTGTGTTGAGCTTCAAGTGAAATATGTTGAAAAGCAAAATATGTGGATTTGCTTCGGATTTATTTTGTTTTCATTGTTATTCCGAAATTTTTCAAACTGCGATGTTTTTTTGCGGATACCGTGTACGTCGCCAGTTGTAAAGTGTGGGGCCGCTATTGCTTGCCGTCGGATACGTCAGTTTATGCGTCGTCCCATCTACGATGATTTCCATATACAAGGGTCATTCAATAAATAACCGGAAAAGTACTATAAAAACTCTAAAATAGGACCGCGACAGTTACATGTTTGTTACTTTGTGTAGGCATGCTTAAGCTATTCATAGCTGGGGCTGGTAAGCTCACCTCGCACATAGAATGCTGGGAAATAGAGCACAAGATGGCGGCACTCTTACAGCAGTGCTCCAAGCTGGAGCAGCAAAGTGTCGCAGATGTTTGTTGAGTAAAGTTGTGCTTTTGCTCCATGACAATGCGAGACCACAAATTGCTAGTGTCAGATTGTCTATCATCGAGAACCTACTGTTTGAGTGGTTAAACCACACTCCATATTCATTCAGTACATCTTTCAGTGGGCCAAAGGTGTGTAAATTCTTCAACTCGTTTAACCAATCAGAATGCACAAGGAAGTGAGCATTCATTTTTCCGTGTTCATCTGTAATATGCAGAGACGGTTAAGTAAGGAGACCTGGCTCAAAAACGTGTAATACTTTTCGGATACGGATAAAGTCACTTTAACTTTATCCGTGCTTTCGGATTTGAAGATGTGCTATTATTGTCTCAGAGGGCGCTGCGTTAGTTTCGGTTTGAATGTTATGGTTTCGCTTTTTCATAACACGTGTGTTGCAACCGTCTTTCTTCAACTGTCACTGGATTCAGGTGTACAGGGTGAGTCAAAAGTCGCAGTACACCCTGTTTTTTCGAAAACCTTGCAGGAATTGGTAAATCTGAATATTCCAGTAAGGTATGGGTGAGGTGATCTATCATTTATGGTATGTACCGAACAATGATATGAAATGAGTAGATCGCTTATGTGGCCGCCATCTTTGGGGCAATTTGAAGGCGGGAAAAGTGGAACTAATCTCTAATTTTAGTGTAGGCGCCATTACTGTGGTTGACAGAACAACATCGCCAGCCAAAGCGCCATTACTATATATCCGCTTTGTCGCCAGCTGAGAAAGTACCCCCTCCCCCCCACCAACATCGTGCTTGTAGTCTGAAATTTCTTAAGCGACCTCTCCCAAATTTAGATGCTTTTTAATAAATGCGGTATATAATTTCATAAATACCTCTAAACAATCATTCTGGTATCACTGAAACGACGGTAACATGGTTGAATATCGACATCTTTTATGTATCAACCAAATACGATATAAAAGATGACCAGGATTTTTACATGAGAAAAACATTCTAAGACGCAGAAAGATAAAAACACACCTGTGAAAGGTCAGTGGTGAACCTTTAATATATCTGTTACTACAATTTGAAGCTGGACAAGAAATCGGCATTGAGTTTTACTGTGTTTGTCTACGCAAACTTCAAACGTAAACATACGATGAAGGCCATTTTTTGCAAACCAAAGCAATGGCCGACAGGCTTTCAAATGGGGACGCGGTGGTGGCGCTGAAAGCAGCTAATGAGCGATCTACTCATTTCATATCGTTGGTACCGAACATGGACGCCATCTTGAAATCGGCCATCCTGAATCTAAGTCAATTTTTTAAATGGAAAGGGGGTCGTGTGTTATATCAAATAATATCAGCATTTTCTGACAATTTCATTCCTGTAAACAGATTTGAAGTAACAGGTATGGTTCAAAAGTTACAACACATTTTGTTTGGAATTACAGGCTGGACTGTTCTCCATAAAGGACAGTCATTTAATGTGTTCAACACGGTGTCCCTCTTGGTCAAGGCACATTTGAAGGCGCTGAATCCAATCGTCATTACATCAGGTATGACACGAACACTTCGTTCTCCAGACATCAAAATGACCTCAATTCTCTCCTTCGTGGTCAAAGCCATCTTCAGTACCTGCTACAAAATGAAACAAAATGTGCTGTAACTTTTTAACCATAACTGCTACTTCAAATCTGTTTGCAGGAATGAAATTGTCAGAAAATGCTGATGTTATTTGATATATCACACGACCCTCTTTCCATTTAAAAAAAATTGACTTAGATTCAAGATGGCTGATTTCAAGATGGTGGCCATGTTCGGTACATACCGGAAAATATAGACCACCTCACCCATACCTTACTGGAATATTCAGATTTCCCAATTCCTGCAAAGTTTTCGAAAAAACAGGGTGTACTGCGACTTTAGACTCGCCCTGTACTTTGCTTTGCCGTGCAAATCTCCCTGACGATTTCGGCATAATTTAGCGTCACAGTATCAAACGCAGGACGACATTCAATGCACGAAAAGGATTGCTAGTAAATGGATATGACAAATACAAGCATCGAGGTAAAGTTTGCACTTTCGTATCGTCGATGGTTGTTTCTGTCATATCCATTTTCGAGCAGAGCAATTCCTTTCCTGTATTGAATGTCATCCTGCGTTCGATATGTGACGCTAAATTATGCCGAAATTGCCGGGGAGAAAAAGAATTGTCGTTTTATAATATCATTGTGTATCAGGGATAAGGAAGGAAAGGAAAGAAGTGAAGGAGGGACGTTCGGGTTTAGTTGTATGACATCATATAATAATATTCCGTTAGTGCACGTTGACACGTACGAATTGTACTCGTAGATGTGCTAACATTGAACCAGATGCCGTGACGATCGAAGTTTGAATGGGAAACTGAAGGTTTGAATGGTAAACTGAATTCTACACTGAATTCTTATTACATACGTTTGAATGGAAAACTGAAGAAATGCCAAGTCTCCTTATTTTAACGGACTATGGTAATATGTCTTCTAGCGTTCGCTGATCAACTGAGGAAACACTTCGTGCTTATTTCTATATCGTTTATCAATAATAATATTTCGACATAAACTTTCGTTTTATAAAAACATAAGCAATAGTACATAACAGCTCCTGATATAAGTACTTCATTTGCATCTACAATTGATAAACAATGTGATATCTTTATCCAGTGACGTACACAGAGAGGAGCAAGGGCCCTCTAGATGGGCCCTGGAGGGGGAAGTCCACCCGTGACTACCAATCAACAGATATTCAAATTCTAGGACAATACTGTAATAGTCACTAAATATTTGTATACTCAGAAAAATAGGCAACTATCTTTATCGTCCATAAAGACACATTAGATATACAGTAATCAAATACAAAACCAGGGAATCAAATTTTGGGAAAATGAAACGGTACAATCCCGCAAACCCGAAACGTAATCCTATATGTACTATAGTAATAAGCAATTTGAATTTGTTAATGCAATCAATGACTAAATTATACAAAAATAAAAACAGTGAATATAATTAACAACAGGAACTTACTCGAACTTTACGTAGACAGAGCTTTGGTCGCCAAGACAAAATATTATTAAATAAATAATAAAAGGGTCATAATTTTTCCGAGAATTATAGTATTTAATTTTCAAAATTTAAATAAACAAACTTAATGGAGGACAAATTTCTTAGAGAGTGGATAAATTAGCAAGTAAACAACTAATTTAGTTTTTAAAGGGGAGTGAATTAATCGATAATAAAAGTTTACAAAAACGAATTAATATAATTTTATTTTATTTAGGCATCGTTATAGATTATATAGGCTACTTTTTAATACACCCATCAAAGAATGTCTACTTCGCCGACACATTCGCTTTAATGACTATTACTGAATCGTCATCACTGTGTCTAAATTGCAGGAAGAAACAAATCGTGATTTCGTTCCTATTCACGGGTTAAAATCACTGATATCAAAAAGTAGCAGTCACAGTGAACGTAAAATCACGACTTAGCTCATCACTAGTGCTACTTAGTATTTCCCAGCATTCTATGTGCGAGGTGAGCTTACCATTCCCAGCTATGAAGAAGCTTAAGCATGCCTCCACAAAGTAACAAACATGTAACTATCACGATCGTATTTTAGATTTTTTATAGTACTTTTCCGGTAATTTATTGAATGACCCTTGTAGTTTTTCTGCCCACTGTCTTCCAAATCTACCCAAGGTTGTCGCATCACAACGTACAGCTCAATCCAGCTGCACTTCATCCTATGAAAAAAAAAACAAACCTCTTTCTGCTGAAGAGTTTTTGATGGCATCTTCCATACATTTTAACTGTGCAAAGTTTATTATGACAAGAACAACCGAGTTTATGTGGGGTTGGAAAAGTCGAAAAAGTTAACTTAATCAACTCGAAACTGTAATCAAGGTTTCCTGTTGTAGGTAATTTTAAGCGTTCAATTTAATATTCCTTTCTGTCGCACGATGGCGAGACCTTTGATAGAAGCGATTTTTCTCTTTTTGCTGAGTTGACACAATCTGTTTAGTTTTCGAGTTCGAATTCTAGTTTATTTATTTATTTTATATCCTTTATTTACTGATTTATTATGATTTCATTTCACAAACGAGAAAGGCTAAATTTCTCTTAGAATGATGCGGCTCGCGGGCCACATGTGGTCCCTTCGTCGTGTAGCCTACTGTTCACCTGTTCACTTGAATTGAACACAGCATCAAGAAAACCCGTGAAACAGGCAAAGCAACGAACCCGACACTGTTTAGAAAAATTTTAAATAACGTTTTGCTACTGACAGAGATTTTTTTGGAGTTAAAGTTCTTGATTTCATAACTGCTATAACTCGGGGGTGGGCGGTTGATAATTTAAGTTTTCGCGTTAAATCATCCAACTGCGATTTGAAATGCGGTAATTCTGAACATTCTGCAAAACACAGAAGAGAACAGAAAGAAGTCTTAAGCGCATTTAACACTCCGGAGGTGGCGCGTGGTCTCAGGAGCATCACTACATTTTCGTGAATATCTTCTCATGAATTTAAAAGAAACAAATGACCACTTCTGTATTCTTCCTCTTCGTATCCTTGTAGAAGTTAGTGTGTCTGAATCCGTGATAGCGTGCATATTGGCGCATATAACAGGAAATGCCGTCTCAGGGACCGCGCGCCACCAACTTCGTTACTAAAAAGTGTTGATGTAAAAGTTATATATTTTACTTATTTTTAATTTTTTATTACCTAAATATTTTCTCCAGTTAACTCCCAACATACTTTTTGTTTACAAATATTTTCCTATTTAGAAACTTTTATTTGAAAACAAATATTTGGAGAAATTGCAATATGCAAAGAATGCAAGAATACTACTACTGTTTCTGAATTTCAAGAGCAATAAAACATTTCTATAAATATACATTTCATATACATTTACCCTATGTTTATACTAGTTTTGAATAAAATAATTTTAAATATCCAGAAGCATTTTTGTTTATTTTGTAATAAAAAATAGGCATCTTTTATCCTCCGAGAAATGATTGCTATCTTTTATTTTTATAATTGTTTTCTTTTATATAGAAGGGTATGTATGTATGATGTTAAAAATAGTGCAAAATTCAAATTTTAAACTATAAATGCCTTTCCTGATATATTCTAATTTTGAGGGAAAGAGAAGGGTTTTTAAACTTCTTTCGAAATGTTGCAGTTTTTTAGATAATATTGAAATTTTTTTTTGTTTTTGGAGGATTTCCATTAACATTGAGGTAAATTAAGTGACAGATAAAGAAAATTCATAAATTTTATTTTTGAACATAAAAAAAAAGTTGTTTCAAAGTGCGGTGTCATAGACCGCGCGCTACCATCCGTGTTACAAACACCCGTGCCACCTCTGGAATTTAAACCAGTTGCTGCATCGGATTTCTCCTATTATCGAATGCAGGGAAGTGAAAATGAGTTTATTTAATGATTTCTTGCTCTCCCACCACGAGTCGAATCCATTTCATGTTATGGTATGCTATATTCATCATCATCATCATTTCTGTGTCGAAACGAATTGAGTTTATTAGCGATGTCTGCAGGGAATTAGATGGCTATCGTTTTGTGTAAATTAAAAAATTAATCAAGATGGAAAATCGCTCTTTCGACTATAAATTAGCATCGTATTAAAATACAAATGCCGTAACCTGCTTTTCTTCTTGCAATCTTTCTCTAATTAAATTGCAAGGTTCGAAAGCCACAGTTCAATTTCATTTCTATTAAAGCGAGCGTTCCGTGTGCGGGGAGGGGTATTAAAGTGGTGGTGCAAAATTTGGGATAGAATAATTCGAGGGGATATTTATGTAAAAGTTGTTCAATTGAAACATCAGTGGCTTCTTTGAAGGAACAAAGTATGAGAGCCGGTTAACTTCGGTTTGAAACGACTCCGTTGATTTTCTTCCAAATTTGGTACATACTTTGAGTTACCGATTTTGATTTAAAAAAAAATTTTATGAGTACTTTCGTCCAATGAGTAGTTTCGTGAAAAGCCATTCGATGTAACGCGAAATTTGCAGGGCAAATATATTCATAAAGTTTAGCACAAATGCACTATAGATACATTTACAAAACAAAAAAATTGTACCTAGAATGTGGAATTCTACAATGTGCTTGACCGAAATGATAGGAAAGCATCCCTTTTTATCCTCTTTATGACTTACTAGGATCACGCACTTCCTTCGGAAGGGAAGTAAATCCGTTGGTCCCGTGTAGTCGTTTGTCGGCTGCACGTTAAAGAACCCTTGCGAGGCAAAATTTGCGGCCCCTATAACGCTGTCCTGAAATGACCACGGCAGTTGAAAAAGACGTTAATACCAAACAAGCCAAACCAACCAACCTCTTTCTTTCATTATGCGGAAATTTTATCAACATTATTTAATTAGAGTAAGATTTTTATTAAATTTCTGTCGTTTTTGTTTTCTTTTTCTTTCTTTCTTTTTTAAATAATTTTAGTAGTTTTAGCAAATGGATTATTGAAATTGAGGAAGAAACAATGCTTCAGAAAATATTTTTTTTCGGAAATATTTATTTCTTATTTATATTTAAAATCCCGGGTTTATGTGATTTTCATACGAAAAACAAATTTTGTTTTAATTTCCAGTGTAATTAATCTCTATGAAAATTTGTTCAAAACGTAAAGATTCCCGTTGAAATGTATAGACGGGGTGCGTGTTTACAAACATTAGCTTACTTCGTGCCTAGACGTATTTACGCTTTCGTAATAACTGCACTTCTAGCGTTGGCTGTGACTAAAAGTCGAGATTATTCAGATTGACTGCCGAGTGCCGCGATTTATCATTAATTTATTATTGAGTCGAAGATTATAAAACGGTACAGGGAAATCGATGAAGCGTTACTTTACTCAATAATTTTGCCTTTTGCGAATTGATTGAACCGGGAGCAACACAATACGGCATTTTTGTTGTTAAATTGTTCGTTTTTTACTCTTTCCTCCCTCAGAAATTCTCTGTTCGGAAGTTAAGAAAGTGGTGCATGCGCGTTCCTACTTCCTGCGCACCCCGTCTATAGAATTGGTATCCTGGCCCTTACATGTTAAGCGAGGGCCCTTACATGTTTTGATAACGTTTCGTGATAACGTAGTCGTTACACTTTTTTCGCCTACTGTTCCCTCTCGTAGTTTTAAGCTCTGGTTTCATCTGGCTTCTTTGCGTGTTCAGTGTACTTCTTTTAGTTACTTCTTGGACGTGTATGGGAATGAAAACATTGCTTCCGGATCACTCGTTTTGATTTTCCCTTCGCTGTTCGATTGTCGAGTTCCATTCCAGTAATTCAGAACGGTACAAGAAGATGCGCTTAGATTCTCGGGTATTGTACTATTCTTTTTTTCTTATAACGTATGGAAGTATCGGTTACATTTCGTATATACTATATACAATCGGCATTTTCTAATTTATTGCCATTATTTTTTCCGTAAAAATAGTTTTTATAAATTTACTTTTTTATAACTTCGTAAAAGGTTTAAATATATCCCTAGAATAATTAATCTTTTCGAGATGGATATTATATTAATCTGTTCACCGCCATTTGAAATCGGACACTTGTGGTGGTGAACAGATTGGTTTATTTCAACTATGTCTAATATTACCTTTTACCGTAATGACAGCCTACAGACATTACGATATCAATGTCCTCCCGCCGCGCCTCCTTCAAAGCCTCGATCAAGTGACGACATGTTTTTGGATTATTAAAATTCTTTTGTGGAAAAGTGGCATCCTTCCTTCATCTATGTTTTTGGATGCCTCTCGGCGTTCTGTTGAGATGAGGTTGGGGCTATGAGCTGGGCAGTCTGGCACTCAGATTTTGGGCTTTGTGACCAGGTGCATTATTCTGTTGATAGACAATAGGCCCTCGACTTATATTAAGTGAACATGAGCGAGCAGTCAGATTGAAATATACGAAGAATTCATTGTTTTAACGCGGCAAGGCCGTTATTGATACGCTCTTCCAGATCGTTGATGTCGTTAACCGAAGTAGCTTACACAACACTTTTCATGTATCCCCACAGATAAAAAAATCCAGTGGATTAAGGTCAGGAGAATGGGCAGGCCAATGCACTGGATCTCGAGCCCAATCCACCGTCGTGGGAAGGTGTCGTCCAAAAACCGACGTACTTCCAAAATGAAGTGCGCTGGTACATACACATGTAACTCAGTAACAACGCTTTGTAGGACATATGTTCAGAGAGACATTCCTTCTTTTTTGGTCCCAGGAATCACCTCCCGACATTACCTTGGTCTGCCCCCTCTTCCCAAAAATAAATATTGGCTACGCCCATGGCAATCTGCTTGCCACGTAACCGCGAACAAGAAAATATTGTAATCTTCTTCATGACATGATTTTCCTAAGAAAATCAAAATTTTTGTTTCTTTCATATGCATCTGGAATTCACTGTTACATTGGAGTCTTCTTGGTTGGACCAAATATTTTATCTTTTTTTTTTTTTTTCTTTTTTTTCGTTGCTCACTGTAAGGCAATTACAGAGCGCATTTTATATGTCATCATCAGAGGAGGGCACAATTTTGTAGAAGAATAAATTGTCTTGGTTTTGTAAATTTTTCATTTCAACTTGAGAAAAATTTCTTTTTCGGAGATTTTGGAAGAATGTTTTGATGTTTTTCTGCATTGTTTTTTTTAAATGCGTCTTGAAAATGATGGTAAAATTAGCCAGTTAAAAAAATTTTTGATATAAATTTTTATGGAGAATTATTTTTGGTGAATTTTTAAAATCTTTTATTGAAGATTAATTTTGGTAGATTTCTTTTTATGTAGATCACAATTTATGATAAAGATTTATTGGACAATTTTTGAGAAATTATTTTTATAGTTGTATATATTTGAATATTTTAAAACGTGTTGCAGCGTGGATTTATGTAAATGAGCTTTATATCCTTTTTAATATTAAAATTTGATTATCTAGTTTTAGTTGAGATTTTCGAAATTTTCTTAAAGACAATAGGTTCTTTCCGAACTGCTGCGATAGTGTTGGAAATGTATGATTGCCCAGGACATTCAGATAAAGTCGGAGTATATAACGTCTCCTTGGTAGTGATAACGATAGCAGGACGTCGCTATTCTTGACGGTTATTGCTCTCGAGAGGAAAAAGTTGGTCATTCCTTTCCCTCTCTTTCTTAATCAGCATAACCAGATTATACATATTTACAAATGCGCACACAGACACGATATTACAAATAAATACTCGATAAATTGGCTGCTTTTCAAAAGAACGCCTAGAGGATGAATGCAGTCGCGACGATTTGTCGCCATTGCACACGAGGTGTCTGTATCCGAATCGAAACAAATTGGCTCCCAATGAAAATTGTTCCCATCTCGATCTTGCCAAGTGCGCATAATAAATTTGTTTCGTAACTGGAGTAACCATCAAGCCAAGCCAACTATACTGTGTATGTGCGTGGGGGAGTAATGAGCCGCCTTGTTCGATTGTCGTCCGGACAAATCAAAATCGTGTCGCCGAGGTTTCCTAATCGTCGCCCCGTTACGCCTCCTCGTCCATAAATCTCGACGTTTAATCGAGAACCGAACGAATTGTTTCCGCTTTTGCAATCGGTTATTAATAATCGTAATAATTATAAGCAGTGCGGCAGACTTGAAAAAATAGACTTGTACCTTTCTCATTTGAAGCCTATTTGTCATTGATAAAGCGCATCGGACTCGTCGTTTATTTGCATGATATTTTGGAAAAATGTATCTCTACAAATGATCGGCCACATTAAAGCCATTCAATAATAATAATAATAATAATAATAATAATAATAATAATAATAATAATAATAATAGCGTGAATAAGAGAAAAACCTCAATAAGTAAACTGGAAACCTTTGTGCTTCAGATCGATAAATCAGAGGATTTTTTAAATTTTCTCCGAAATTACTGAGAACATTTATAGTGTTTATCTGCTTTGTGCGTGGGGGAACCATCCGAATTTGTGCACGGAACTCTTTGTTTGCGCGCAAGCTTACCTTGGAGGCGATTGCGTTGCTCGATGGTGGTAGCGAAAGTAAAGAGAGAAAAAAACAACATGGCGGTAAGGGGGAAGCGAAATCGTTAACGGCGGTCACAGTTAGAGCAGTATTATTAAGCATTAAAACTTAATTGTGGCTTTATTCATCTGCTGTACAGTCGGCAACAAAAGTACTTGGCCACCTTGCATAGATACAACTTGCATATAATAATGTAAAAACGATAAAAATAAATAAACAGGAACTAAAAGGAGAAGAACAACGAGATCTTTCGTCCTGACCTCAGGTCATCTGGCTTTGGTTTAAGGGCCCACCTCTTTTACTGGGCATTTGGTGGTATTAGTTGTCAGGCAAGAACTATCCTATGGCTTTAGCGGGGGAGGCCGACCCCCCCGCGGGGGGGGCGGCGACATTTTGCTGTACAATTATTCGTTTTATAATGATTTATAAGATGAAGTAAGCATCCATGAATATTTATTTTATTTAAAATTATAAAGCACCGC
>JAHWFO010047825.1:1886195-1910377 GCA_023313115.1 Rhysida immarginata | reverse complement strand
TCTGAGAGGTGTTGCAGGTGTTACCCTACTAGATAGAGTGTACAGCAATACAATAAGGGAATCTTTAGGTGTTGAGCCGCTACTTCTCCGCATTGAGAGGTCTCAGTTGCGCTGGTATGGCCACGTGATTCGGATGCCGCAAACTAG
The DNA here is from genome assembly GCA_023313115.1 of Rhysida immarginata. Lineage (NCBI taxonomy): Eukaryota > Metazoa > Arthropoda > Chilopoda > Scolopendromorpha > Scolopendridae > Rhysida > Rhysida immarginata. Next base: position 1,910,230 of record JAHWFO010047825.1, on the reverse strand, counting down.
TCTTCCTAGGCAGTTGTTATTTTCCGAGCCGGTGGGTAAGAGACCAAGGGGTCGGCCTAGAACCAGGTGGCTAGACTACCTGGAGAATCTGGGTTCGAGTCGCTTGGATATTACCAGGGAGGACATGCGCCTGATGGCGGAAGATCGCGATCGCTGGAGATCCTCCATAGGGCTGCTGCCCCCGCGACCCTAACGGATAAGCGGGTTTGAAAAGTAAGTAAGTAAGTTTCCTTTTTTGGAATTAACAAATCTACCGGAATGCTCTTAAATAGCGTTACGTATTATAGGCTCTGGTTTAATAGCGTTACGCGTTAAATGCTTCGCATACGTTGATGATGCGTTTGACCCTAAAGTAGATATTAATCAATTGGAAGAGTGAGTGCTGGTTAAGAGATCTCAATAGTTTTAAAAACTGGATTGCGAGTCATAAACTCAGGATGAATGAAGACAAAACTAAACGACTATTTCTAGGTGCTATACATGGGAGAGAGTCAATGCAAATGATGGGAATTCAATTTGATTCAAAATTTAATTTCGGACTTCATGTTGAATTAATCGATACAAAGCTGCATAGGTTATATTATTTAACTTTCTGTAAACCACATTTGCAATTAGTGATCTGTTATGGTATAACTATTTGGAGAAATACATACAATTTTTGGTATATATGTGTTTTAGTATACCAAGGTTCATACTAATTCAGGATTCGTTAATACTTAGGGAAAACGAATTAAAACTTAAAACTTAACGAAATGTTAACGCACTTTCAGTATAACTTCCTATGCAAATTCCGAGTTATCCGTTGCTAAAAAAATTGGTTATATCGGACGCTATACTGAAAGCGAATTCAAGTTGCCTATAATTTATGTTTGCGGGTTTGCTCAAATTGAAACTTCAACAATCGGTATTCGAATTTTGTTTTGTTAACAATATCATGTATTTTGATATCTTGATGACTTTGCAACCGTTAAATGAACTTGCTGTAATCGTCAGAAACCCGGGACATCCTTCCAAGCTGACTTTTTTCCCTGAGCACGTGGTACGAGACGATACAAATTTGAAGCAGGTGAAATAATAGTTTTTCGCCGCAGATGTTTTCTCTAAATTTTTTTGGTTTTTGGAATGAGCTACCCCTGGATTTACGTACTAAACCATTGACTTGTCAAAAAATATGCAATACGTCATACAAATATTTTTATCGTAAGTTGGTGCATTATATAAGGTCAAATCAATTCAAATGATATTATTATGTTTTATATTTTTTATTTTTATGCAAATTTATTTACTTATTTAAAATTGTAAGCAACAGACTGAGTGCCCAGCAACAGCTTACAGCTGTGCAATTACAATGAAAGAGAGAAATTAAAGTAAAATAAAAATTGTAGATAATAAAAAAAAAATGAAAATATTAATATGAGAAAAATTGTAATCAAAGAAAAATAATTAAGAATTACAGAATGAGTGAAATATTTTCTATAACAATTTTTTTGAAATGGTTCTAATTCATTGCATTGATATCAATCAGATTGGATATAATATTGCATAATTTAAACATTCTATAGAAGGGTAGATTATTTACAATTGTTTTCATTAGGAAAGGTAAATAAAAATTTCATTGTTTCGGGAATTGAGCTTAGGTACACGTAATTGGACATAATTAAAAAATTTAGAAGAGTAAATGATATTATGATAAATCTTAAATAAATAGCAAACATCAAATATAAACCTTCTCTTAGATAATTTATCACACGTAAAATATTTAAGAAGATAAGTATTAGTTATATACATGTTATTATTATTTAAAAATGTAGGATGAAAGAGTTTGAAAAGATTATGCAAGAAATTTGTTTGTACTTTTTCTAAACTTAATTGCAATGTAACATGAGAAGGAGACTAAATGATGGAGGCATATTCTAATATTGGTCTTACCAAGACATTAAAAAGAAACACTGAAAAGTTAATGTTACCAAAGCTTAGAGAATTTCTAATGATAAAATATGTAGTTTGGTAAGCTTTAGTTGTAATAAAATTAATATGGTCATTGAAAGATAGTTTTGAGTTGAATATGACTCCTAGGTCTTTAGAATTTGATTTTCGTTGTTATTTAAAATAAAATCATAAGTATGAACAGTTTTTTTTTTAAGTGAATAAGTAATATAGTGAGATTTATCATTTACTGACATTCTATTTTCGCTACACCATGATTCAATCGATTGTATGAACAATAAATAAACACGTGTGCGTTTGTATGCGTGTATATGAGTGTGGATGTGCCTGTCTGTCTGCTTGTGTAGTTTCTTTTTTTTTTCTTTTTCTTTTGTAAAAAAAAATCTTTACGCATTGTTCCTGTTTCTTTAATAAAAGACGAATGCCAGTCGTAAGGCGGCGCTTCCGATGCGTCCAATTCGTTCCTCTAAAACAAGATGGGAGAAGGCGGAAAAAAAGAATCTCGTGAAAGAAAGAATCGCAGTCGAGAGACCCCCCGAAGTTATGGTAGGGCTTCTTCCTTCGGGTTTGAAGCACTTTGAGCTTTCTCTGGGGAGTCGCGAACGGATGATAGGGTTAGTTCGCTCCTCCATATAAATGGCCCGCTTCGTCACCCCCAAAATATCCCTAAGAGGTTAAAAGGAGAGAGGAATCAAACCGGTGCGGGACGAGGTTTAGATAAAGAAGCGAGACGGGCTCCTGATTTAAAGAAAAAAAAACGGTGGTGGGGGGGGGGGGGGGATGGGGGTGGGGAGAATGGAAAAGAAAACCTCGTTGAGGAAACGGAATCATGGTGAAGAAGAAGACGACGACGACGACGAAGAATGATACGAAAGAACGTTTCCATGTCAACGTTGCCTTCTTTGGACTGCATTAAGGTTTAAAAAGAATAAAAGTTGATTCCTAGACCAGAAGAACTGAGTTAGAAATAGAAAGAATTATTGATTTTTTCCCACACTAGTCCTGAGCGCATGAAACAACTCGACTAGATTTCTTCCTAATTTAGTTTCTATAAAGTTCTCTGAGAATTTATCGACCAAATTCGAGTTTCGTTTAAATCCGATGAAAAGTAAGGCGTGTGGACGCGTTTTAAAACTCGATCAACCTTGCAACTCAATGGCGTTATGGCCGCTTTGTTAAAAGCGAGAGACTCAATACTAAAGTGTAGTATATTTCAGATCTCGTTCAGGCTGAACGGGTAAAGTTACTCTCACCCTGAATCATGTGACGGAATTGAAGGTTAGAAAATGACAGTAACTTGATTCGCGTCAGTGACTGAATTATTCGCATCACCCAGTTTATTATGTGGCAATTAATACGAGGTCTGTCCAATAAATACGCGAACTGAGATCATAAAAACTTCATTTTCACAAAAATTAGGGTATACCAAACTTATCCCCTTCAAAATGCTTCCCATTGTAGCAATGCACTTGTCACACCTGCTTTTCCATGTTCAAAACATCCCTGGAAGTTGCCTCGTCTTTCACGCTTTATCATCCTTCAGCTGCCTCGTCGTTTTATCGTCTCCACATCGTCCAGTGCCGCCCCCGTATGACCCTTTTGCATTTTGGGAACAAAAACATCACAGGGTGCTAAGTCTGGTGAGTAGGGACGGTGATCTAGCATGGTGATCGAATCACAGACCAGAAACTCGCGGACAATCGCTGCTGAATGTGCAGGCGCAATTTTCTCAACCCCAAATGTTTTGTTAGAATCGTGTGCACAGATGATTTTCCCAAATTCAATTAATAGGCAATCATCCAGACAGTCAATCGGCGATCGGAAAGTACAAGGGACCGCTCACGTTCCTTTTTTTCATGGACACAGTAGGTCGACGGATAACGGCCCCCTAGGTGATTCCAAATTATTCAGTTTATTTAAAAATAGCCATATTTGATTTGTAAATTACATTATCAATACCAAATTTCTTTCTGATTTGTTGTTTTGGTTTCGACTCTGGCATTATCTTTTCTTGTTATTGATTAGTCATATATCATGTGAACTCCTTTTTTAATTGAAAGTAATAGAAATAAAAGTAAATTAATAAAAATCATTGATAACTGAGGGTCACCCGATATGGAGAAGCACAAATAATGAAGTGGGAGTGTATGGAGATCTGGTTGATGCAGACGAAACACGGTGAAAAGAAGGTCTTGTAGAGAAATGGTACAGTAAAACACACAGGAAGATAACAGTAACGGTAGAAGAAGAACTAGTGATGAAAGTCCCGATGATCAGAAGAACGTTGATAACAAATAGAGGGTGTATCTGAACGGTCTGTACAAACTTACAGCATGAGTTCCTTGTAGCCAGAGAAACCATATATGTCCCATGAACATAGGGTCACAAACGCTTCCTTCTGGAGATACAACCGTGCGACGTTGTCCTACAATAGCTGGCGAATTGTCACATCAAATCCGTTCAGCGTTACAAACTAGGTTTATTTCCGGCTTATACAGTAGAAGAACAGTCCAGCCGTGCTAAAGTACATGATCGAAATGACCTCAGTGAGATTCCATTGACTGGCGAACCCATAATATCGATAGTTTGCATGTCGATACTCGATACTGAAAAAAACCTTTGAGGCACCTAATGAAGATGTGCGATTTTCAGCGTTAATTCAGAATCTGTTGAATATATGAACGCTTTTATTCCAGTGGCTGCTTACTGATTGGGTATCTTTTAGTGGTGTGCGATCCATCGAAAACCATCGATGGTTTTGTTCGTCGATCAATCGAACGATTTTTATAAAACACCGATTGCCAGCGATGGTGGTTTACAAACCATCGATGGAAATTTCGATTGTACTTCGATGGTAAATGGTTGGTTAAGTCAAATCACCAGTCAATCAGTAGACGAGACGACCAATGCGGTTTCGAGATTTGGCGCTGGCCTCCCATTGGTGCTTTATACCAGATAAATAAGGTGAGAAGTTATTTAATCTTTTCTTTTAGAATTTAAAGTTCTGAATTGGAGTATTGGAGAGATGATAATTTTTTTTTGAAGACAATAATGGTTGAAGATTTTGATCATACAATGTCCAAAGATAAAATTAAAATTAAACTGATTTTTTCAAGTTCTTCATTCTTCAATTTGCATTTAATCAATTTTTTTCAGGACATCGAGTCTTTATTTTTTTCTTCAAGGACCTTTTTCATCATTCTTCAGTCATCTACTACTACTACTACTACTACTACTACTACTTCTTCAAGCCTTCAATTCTTTCTCTACAAAACCCTGGTGAACTTTATTTATCTATTTATTTTTATCTTTTACAATTTATAAATTTTATTTATCTAATTAATTAATATAATATTACTTGTACACATAAATAAAAGTTAATATCGTTTAGGAGGCGAGCTATTCTTCAAAATCAAAATGCGCGATTTCTCCTTTGAAATGAAGTTCTTGTTAATTTTTTTTTTCTTTTGACGGGGTGGAGAGGGTGAAAATGGTTGCCATTGACAAAAAAATATGAAAGAACGAGAAGGAAAAGATTGAAATTAAGACTAGTACAATTTTTTTTTCGGGACGCGCGGCAATTTAATTAACCTTGCAAAGCTTTGCTCATCAGAATCATGCGAATTCGAAGGGATTTGGAAATTTAATTCCCGGAAAGATCTCGCGGAATTCGAGAATTGACATGGCGGCCGTTCATCATAGAGGAGGGATTAAAAGGACCCGTTTAATCCGGTCTGTCTGTCTGTCCCCATTTAGAGAATTTGCGATGAACTTTTAAGGGGGACTCTTAATGAACTTAAGGGTTCAAAGCCAACCGCTAAGAGGAAGCGCTTCTAATCGGAACGGAAAGGAAACGACAAACGGCGATGACGAGCAAAGGAACGACTTCAATTGGCTCAAACAGTAGCAATGGGAGGAAAAACAATTCCGGGAAACAACGTTCCCATTCTCTATAAATTATTAATAACGTCTTTCAGATCCCCTTAACATAATATGCAAAACTAAGGCGTTAAGGCGAACTGCGGGTTTTTAATCTGTTGGTGGAAACGTGAAAAGGGATTTAGATTATCATTCATTATCAACGATCAGAAAAAAACAAAACTCGTAAAGTTCTCTTCGAAAACAGAGCTCCTTAATCCGCGCTGCCTCGAGCCACTTCTATCTGCGACCCTGTAATGTTACTACAGCGACTTGTTATTCAAAATTTTTTTTACTTCATACTTCGTCTATGTACAGTAATAATTTACGCTAAAATCATCTACAACACATTCTTCGTCTTAACCTTGTGGATGGTGAAACGTTGTCTATTGTTCTAGAAAATTAGGGCATCGACAGTGTGGCCTACAAATTGATTCCCTCCTCTATGATTGTTATCAAGCTGAGCTTAACGACATTTATGGGGCGTTCTAATTTGGTTCATCCGATTTTAGGACAGTCGTGACACTTAAAAAAACCCCCATGTACTCTTGAAGACATAATTTAAAACCGTATACTAAACCGTTGCTTATTTTGAAAAAAATAAAATAAAAAAATACAAAGCCCCACTTTTCATAGCGCAACTGTCGACCATAACCTACTCTAAAGCTACTCCAAAGTCGTGTGTCGACGTGTCCATAAAAACACTTAGTTTGTCCAACGGAAAGAAATACTGGGAGTGTCCAATTCTCCAATTAAATTTGCAGTTTTGATTGCTAGGCATTGTTTGTTTTATTGTAACAACTTTCAGCATTTGAAACTGGAAATTTAATTGAACAAGCACAGGTTTTCTTTCGTTGGACTATTTCTGACGCTAAAAAAGGCTTCTACCATGCTTGATCAGAGGATACCCGTTCGTGAACCGATGCATGGCTTTAGAGCTCGCATGGTAAGCGAAAACCGTTCATTCTCTTCGCATATTGAACATTGTGCAGGATAGAGTAGCATTTCGCCCGAAAAGAGATTCTACAACCCCGATCTGTGACTTTCATTTGTTCGAACCCTTAAGAGAAGCTCCAAAGGGACACGAGATCACTCCTATGCAGACGTCATGGCGGCGTTGATCAAATCGTTCAAGAAGCAACCAAAGCTCTTCTTCGCGGATGATAGCCGCTACATGTATCTCCCTAACGAACAATAATGCATTCTTGCTTCCGTATATATTGCTTTGTTTAAAAATGCCGCGCCTGCTAATTTAACTTTTCGTTCGAATGGGTATCGTTCCATCACTGCTCGTCTTTTCTTCGAATTCGATAGGTATCAAGTTCACGATAAATATATCGACCCAAATGCACTTTTAATTAAAGTAGAATGGAAACTAGGGCCACGTTTACTAGTTTTTAAATCCCAATCAACTTGCATGCAAATGACATCAATTAAGTGAGGAGCAATTAGTGTTTATTTGTTAACTTTGCAAATTTGAATAAGGACGTTTGCTTGTCTTTCCATTCCTTTCCAATTAACAAATGCTTCGTACACAGGCCTATTCTTGTTTGGTCTTTACGAAACTGAATGACACTTATTTTTTGAGGACGTTCTGTCTTTCAACTCCAGGGAAGTGGGATGCAACTCCAGGATGAATTTTTTTTTCTATATGACATACTCATTTTAAATTTTCAAATTTTTTTTTTGTAAGAAATTTTGCAATTAGATAGTATTTATTTATTTATTTATTTATTTATTTCTAGCAGAGGCACCCGGCGTTGCCCGGGATAGTTACAGTTGTAGTAGGTAAATAGAGCAACCTCAAAAAGTTAAATAATAACCCAAGTTAGTTTTCTGTAATTCTACATCCTCTGAGGCAGCAGTGACCCACGGCCATCCCAATGGTTTGATGACCTCTAAAAACCACACCGCCTTCTTGTAGAGTCTAAACTACAGGTAATCTCTCGTTATCCAATAAAATGTAGTTGTAGAAATTTTGGTGGTTCATCTGGCAGCGGAAGCAACGATCCCGCGTTATGGTAAATGTCGATGGAAATCCGGGCTGTTGAGCGTCGCAATTCTTCTATTCCTCTCCTCAGGAATTTCTTCAGAGAGGCATGTGTATCTCCTTTGCTTCTTCGAGAGAGAATGTCCTAATTATATCGTCTGCTATAGCGATTTTCTGGGTTTATCTTACTCCCATAGTATTTTTTTTCTACATTGTAAATCCTATTTGTACCTCGACAGACCATGTCCTAAGTATATCGTCTGCTATAGTGATTTGCTGCTCATTGTTAACAATTCTTGGAAACGAATGTTGTCAGAACGCTCCATTATCATGAAAGTATAGTGATTTGGTGCATTGATAAATCATCACCACATCGGTATCCATGGGAACAATATTTCGCGCAAAAGATTGACATTGACATAGGTTTACATAAAACCCGCCACCCACACCCACCCCTAGGTGTGCTACAGGTTTTTTACCTCCACAGTATTTTTCTCCAGATTGTAAATCATAAGTGTACTAAATTTGGTTAAAATCGGTCCAGAGTTATGCCACATACGTACAAAGAGAGTCAAGTCACTGAATTAAGACCAAAGAGAGTCAAGTCACCTAAATAGCCTCCTTTTACAACCAAAACAGCAGCTAGGCGACGGGGCATGGACTCAATGAGTGCTTAGAAGGTGACAACAGGAATCTCCGTCCATGCGAATAGCACAGCATCACTTAACTCATGAAGATTCCGGAGTGGAGGGTCTCGTTGCCTGATGTGTCGATCCAGATGTTCCACAGATTCTCGCAAGGATTAAGATCTGGTGAGTTTGGAGGCCAGGGTAGTAAGTGGAACTCATTCTCATGCTCCTCGAACATACAGGGCAAATTTTGGCCACGTGGCAAGTGGCATTATCCTGTTGAAAGATGCCATCATTCGCACGATACACAGTTGCCATGTAGGGATGCACCTGGTCGGCAACGATGGAGAAGGATGCATAGCTACTGATGTTCCTTCCAGAGGAAGTAATGGCCCAAAATATGCCCAGACCATTACACTGCCTCCTCCAGCTTGTTGCCGCCCAACAATGGTTTCGGGTAGTTTGCTTTCGGATGTCTCCCGGCGGATACGGAAAATGCAACCTTTTTCCACTGGTCTAGGGTCCAATGTTTGTACTGAAATAATAAACGTACGTCGTTTCTTGCGATGCACACTTGTCAACATGGGTGCTGGAACCAGACGTCTGCTGCGGAGGCCATAAAGCAACAATGTGCGTTACACAGTTGTTCTCGATAGCTTTCTGGTGCATTCCTCGTTCATTTGGGCTGTCAATGTATCGACGGTAGCGCAATCACTCTTAATCAGCCGTCGCAAGCGCTGCTCACCCCGTTCATTAACGGCCCGTAGTCCCCTACAGTTTGCACGCCTGGAATGCACATCTTGTCTCGTCAGATGGTACAGAATCAGCTGTGGGGGTATTTAAAGAACAAAGTGTATGCAGATAATTTCCTTACAATAGATGAGCTGAAAACTGCAATTACACGAACGGTGCAAGACGTTACTCCTGTCATTTTGAAACGTCTATCTCAAAATTGGCGCAAGGGTGTTGAGCTATACTTCCAGGAAAATGGCGGTCATTTCGAACATGCATTATAAATTCTTCTATAACACAACTTTATTTTTTAAATTCAGGAAGCCGCTGTAAACTTTGATGTATTTGTACAATAAATTTTTGGACTGTAGCTCGCATAAATTTCATTATTGTTTTCACTTGGTTTTCGTAGTTTTCCTTTTCATCTTCTTCAAGCGATGAAGGAGTGGAAATCTTTGGAGCACCAACAAATGAATCTCAAGTTTTAGACGAACGAAGACGAATTGCCTCGATGCATTTCTGATTTCCCTCTAGATTGAGTCTTTACGGTGGATATAACGAAAACTGCCTTCTACCCCCTTTACCCCCACCTTAGCGATCCACACCCTCCGCTTTTAACCCTTTGCCCTTATGGCTTTCCTCACTCGACGCTCTTCCCCATTCTGCTCCGTGAGCGTCTAAAGCGGGAAACGAGAACTTTAATTAAAACACTAAAATCCAAAAAGATGAAAAGAATAAAATGGTAAACGGTCGTAAATGGGTAGTTGGTGGAATCTCTTTATCTGCTTCGGTGCTCAAGTATATGCAAGACATTATTATTTACTTCATGCCAAAGTTACCGCAATTGATAGTGCCGACGCACTGTGAAGAATGACTTATCAACGCCGTCACCGTACTTCGTGTGAATTTCATTTGTAGCGTTCAGTTCCTAATTTTTCTGATTCAGTTTTATTTACTACGAGTACTGGACCAAATTTTTCTACCACAGACGTTAATTTGCGATGACCTGAAGTAATCATGAAGTTTGATTTTTCTAAACTTTCAATAATTAGAAAGTAAAACGATATTCTTAAAAAATATGTTGGTCATTTTAAGGGATTCCAGAATGTATTCCAGTGAGTAGCGCATTTGCTATTCTCACGACTTTCTTCTATAGAGGTTGAGCCAAAAGTAGTGGCCGACTCGGGAGGGGGCGTTAGTTTGACGAATTCTGGGCGAAGACCATTTACCACAAGGGTATATCGCAGTTTATTACGATAAAAGAGTGGGAAGAAACGTCAGTACGAATTTGAATGCCATAGACATTGTGCCACCTGCGTCAGCCAGTGTAAAAATATGGCAGAAAAATTGGTGATACGCGGGCTCCTTCGTCACTATTGGAAAAAAGGGGACCAATGCGCAAGCAGCAGCCGCCGAAATTTGCAGGGTGGAAGGTCAGGGTGTGACCAATGAACGGACAGCACGACGGTGGTTCTCCCGCTTTTCGTCTGGAGACATGGGCCTGGAAGATGCGCCAAAGAGCGGAAGACCCAAAGAAGTGGATGGCGCAGCTCTACGGCAACAACTGGAAGCCAACCCAGGCAGCACCACCCGTGGACTAGCGGCGGACATCGGGACATCACAATCGAGTGTGGTTCGACATCTGCACGCCATGGGAAAGGTCAACAGGAGCTGCCGAGTTGTGCCCCACGAGCTGACGCCCGCGCAAGCACAACAACGGGTGAAGGTGTGTCGTCAACTGCTGGAAAAAATCGAGGTTCTGCCACATCCAGCATACAGCCCCGACCTGGCACCTTCCGACTACCATCTCTTCCGGTCCATGGCGCACTTCCTGCGTGGGCGGCGCTTCGCCAATGTCAGTGAGGTTGAAGACGCCGTGCGTGACTTTTTCTCCCAGAAATCGGAGGAGTGGTTTCGCGAGGGCATCCGCCAACTGGCTGATCGTTGGATGATGACCATCGAGCATGATGGACTTTACTTTGAAGATTAGCAATGAGTGGTTCCTGTCTGGTGCCCATTTAAAAGTTTGCGCGGTGACCGGCCACTACTTTTGACTCAACCTCTCTACTTTATTCCCCAGTTGTAGAGTTGGCCACGTAACGAATACGGTGCTATAGGTGCTGCAAGATTTCGGACTTTCACCGTAACGATTTTCCATGCCGTACGATCCAGGGCGATAGTCCGGACTTTACAGACTTTTCCTACGTTCTTATTCCAAGTTTTCCCTCCTTTGGACGGGTAGTTTTTTCCAAATGAGTCGACATATAATCACGAGAACTGTCAATCACTGCGTTCTGCGTTACCATGGAAACTAGTTGGGGTACGAGGGTTGTTCCGAAAGTAAGTTTCGTCATTTTTTTTCACACGGAAACTTTATTGCCAAAAAAAATACACCATGGCCTCATGAACTATACACCTTGCACTATTTTTCGACATAGTCGCCACAGACATTAGAGGCTATCTGATCTTGTGTGAGTCTTGCTGCCCTGGTCTCTTTCGTCGAATGGCGGACCTGAGTTTGGTGAAGGTGTCGCAGTTGCGTGCCGTATTGATGGTCCCTTGATGGAGGAAATCAATGAGAATCACGCTTTTCGCGTCCCAGAACACTGTTGCCATAATCTTTCCTGCGGAGGGTGACACTTTGAATTTTTTCCTCACTGGTGGACTGGGGTGCGACCACGTTGTCAATACGCGTCTGACTGCCATCGTAATTTGTACTCGAATAGTTTCGGGCACACCTGTCTGCTGCTACTCTTTCTTCAAACTGATTGCACGCTACGACAAATGTCTCAAGATCGGTGGGACTATGTCGAAAAATAGTGCAAGGTGCATAGTTCATGATGCCATGGTGTATTTTTTTGGCAGTAAAGTTTCCGTGTAAAAAAAAAAAAGAAAATATGAACGAAACTTACTTTCGGAACAACCCTCGAATTAATAATCAGTGGCGGATTTAAGGGGGTGGCTACAGGAGCTATAGCCACCCCCATTGGTCCTAAACTTATATTAGTTAGACAAATTGTAAATAGTTTTAATACTGCAGTAATTTTATAAATTTACATTTATAAACTTCAGTACAGGAAAGACCCCAGGCCCATCACTTCCCTGGGGAGGGGGGGGGGTTATTTTAAAAAATTATATTAGCCAAAAAACCTGTTTTGTCCCCCCCCCCCCCCCCCTTGAGCAAGTTCTAGATCCGCCACTGAATTATTATCAGGTGTAATAGGCATGTCCCGACGGGAAATGTCCAGTGGTACTTGGCGTTGTAAGGATAGGAAAATGGTACTGATACTGGCTAGAACAATCCCGAGGACAGCTGAGAAAGGAGAAGGAAATCTTCGTGGTAACTAGAATCGGAAAACTGTGAAAACCGCGCAAGAAAACACACGGAAATTCTTCATTTGAAAAATGGAAGGAAAAATTCTGCGACCTGGATTCGAACCAGGAACCTCGACTATCATGGCCGATGCCTCTACCAATTGGGCTATCGCAGACACCACGGACGGCGGAGACCGGATGCTGTCTTCACACGGGCGAGTGCACGGGTGCGGAGCTTTCTTGCTGCCCCTTGAATCCACATTGTTGAGGCTTCTCTGCATTTCTTTATTCTCTGCAATGCACAAAACAGCACACGGACGAAAAGCACCCGGTTCATGTGAAGGCACTCGCTTCCACAGTGGTCGACTAGAGTGCAGTTCGGGCAAACGCCCGTCCGAGACCCGGAAATTTGTAGCAGGGAGATCCGGGCGTTTGCCCGTGCCCGGATAATGTGAAAGAACCTTGTCCCATGTATTGCTATTTGTCCGGGTGACGGGCGAACACCGTGTGAAAGAGTTGGGGCAGTTCATTCAAGAAATGGGGGTGATTAACTTTTCTTGTTAAATGTACGATTTCCTCCGTTATATGACGGTGATACTATTTCCAAGACAATGGGGACTACGACGATACTATTTCTTAAGGCACCGTACTCCCTACCGTTTTGGATATAGTATCGCCACTATTTTACTCCTTGGAAATAGCATCACTGTCATATTATAAAGGAAAAGCTAATCACCCCATTTCTTGAATAAGCTGTCCCGATTTAGAACGTTCCGGTCCATTAGAAATCGAAAGTGAGTGTTTAGAGCCGTCTTGGTTCGTTTCCATAATAGAATGGAACACACCAGGCCAAAGAGATTTTTCTTGCTGCTGAGGGCCGCGCAGTCCTAAAATCTGAATCCCATCGAGTATCTTTGGGACCTCGGAAATGAGCAGCGCAACGCATGTATACACCTTTGTCGAGTCTCCAGGAAATGCGTGACAAAGCGTATCTGCAAGATACTCCTTTCCTCCACAATATTATCACCATTTCGTTGAGACTGCCCAGTCGCATTCGGACTGTTTTAAAGGCTAAGGGTGTATTTGATAAAATGGCCGGATAATAACTGTTCAAGTTAGTTTTGGTGCATTTTAGGCTTAGAATCGCTGCAGCAATTCAGAAGCGCGATTAGTTGACGTTTTCTAGTCTTCAGAAGATCCTTGAGACATGAACCACAATCGTACAAAAGAAGCTTCCTTTTATTTAAAGTGCTACTTTTACGTGGAAAGCGCTGTCTTTGTGAGTTGCTAAGTTCCTTTACGTGGCCGTAAAGATTTTGTGAGTGAATCATTTTCAGCCCTGTCCCTTTAGCCCTAATTCAAAAAGGTCGAAGATTAGAGAAAGAGAAGAGAATAATAGGTTTTCGGAGAAACATTCTCCTTCCTTATCTTGTCCATCTTTCCTTTGAAGTTGGCTTCATTAGTATAATAGGAAGCGCATTCCTATGTATGATTTTATTCTCGGCCTCGTTGTAATGGTAATATAAAACTTCTCGAAATCTGTCATAAAACGAAAAATTGGCATTTGCGTTTCGAGTGTAAAGGTCCTGGGTGTTCTCTTCATCCAGACATTCAGAAGTTGGGTAAAAAGGCCAGTTCAGTTTTTTATATCGTTCTACTCCTTTTATATATTGGGACTCGTGCTCAAAAGTAGTAAAAGCATTTTATTCATCTTTTTTTTTATTTTTGTAATATTTTTATAGCTTCTCTATAAAGTTCTTACGGTACTTTTTAGAATAACCCTTCTTTTCAAAAAGGGAGAACTGTTGCAAGGGTTCCGCGAGTGGACGGCGCTTTCGAAGTTGATCGTAAAAGAAAAGCTTCGCACATACGTTCCCAGCTCCTTTCTTCTTCCGGGGATTTTTTGGAGTTACGTGTAAAAGGAGAAAGGCAAAAATGACTGTTAAGGGGTCGTTAAAATCTGTGCTCCTTATCGCCTTGTATTTACGCAAGCGTTTTTTCTTTTTTTCTTTTTTTTCTTTTTTCTTTTGCTCTCGCTCTCCAAAGTTTTCGCCTTTTATTGTTGCAAGCTGTCGCGGCTTCGAGGAAGTGGAAGTGCAAGTAGACGGGGTCGGCCAAAGGCGAGTAATGAATATTTAATAGGGGGAAGAATTAAACGATAAACCACGTCTTCTTCTTGAGCGAGGAGATTTTTATTTTCGCTCGCGCACCAAGCAACCGTTCGGGGATCCTTGAGAGCGAAATAATTAACCCCACCTCGCCACTCCACTGCCGTTCATTATTACCTATTACGCCGCTCTTATTACTACTACACGTAAAATTGGTGGTGGTTACTTTTTTATTTCTAACTCCTTCTCTATCCTTACCTGTTAAAGTGTATACCTTTTGTGAATGAAGAAAAAAGCGCACGCGCTTTCTTTATCCTTTTATTCTATTTATGAATTTTAAAAATAATTACCAATGGCCTTAATTGAGGACAAACTATTCTTTTGATTTTCCGCAATTTGAAAAGTAGCCTTTTAAGATATCGAGGAAAAAAATGTGCATTGGAGAGCAAAAGAATAACAAACAAACATTCTTGCTCCTTAGTTACAAGAGTCATCGGTGAGAAGCAAACGGTGATTGTAAGAAGTTCATTTTCCTTTCCGTAATTACCAGTTGGACTACAGTTAAGTCTGTTATAATTACAGTAAAGGAGCTTGTTTAGTAGATAAAAATAAAATTGAAGTGATTCGGCTAACAATTTTACGTCAAATTGCAATACAGGGTGGAAGGGATTTTAGAAATATAACTGCAGTTTAATGATAGTGTATCTTCTTAAATAACCCCTACATGTTGTTTTTTTTTTTTAATTTCTAACGTTTTTATTATTGGAGATACACCCGTAATCCCAATTAGGCAATTTTAACTCTGTTCATTTCATGAAAAATAAAAAAAGATTATTTGAAATGGCCTAGTAGTTATTTCTTTCTTTCATTATATCGGCCATCGCAGTATTCAAGTATTGAACTGATTTAGAATAAATTAAGATGAACATCAGTCAATTTCCAGCACTCGCATTTGTTGTTATTGGTATAAATAATTTTATTTCACTATAACTGTACAAGAGTCGACTTTCGCCTTTCTTATGGCATCATCAGTTGTAATTGTATATTTTAACAAGGATTTAAAGTTCTTATATAATTGTTAAGAGAAAAACGTTACTTCTTTGTGACGTAATTGTTATTGTTAAGAGTTATTGTTTATTTTTTGTCATTCACAAATCATTTTTATATTTCTATTTTTGAATACTTGTTTCTTTCAATAATTGATTAAATAATAAATTGCTGTCATTGTCTTCCATATTATTTAATATTTTATGGGGGTAGTATTTGTTCATAATGAATATTATCATGTTTTCTATTACTAACATTCCTCTTTTATCATTGCTACTATAAATGATTCTACATATATCTTCCCTTTTGCCTAGACTGTGTTTAGTGTTTAGTATATGCTCTGAGAATTTTGAACTTGTCATACCAGTTTTAATATAATAAATGTGTTCCTTAAAACGGGTGTTCATGTCTCTGTAAGTTTTCCTACATACCACTTTTTGCAATCGGTACATTCAATTCCATATACTCCACTATTAACCTTTTTGTAGTATTCGTTTTTGTTTTCTAAGATATTAATTAATCTATTTATTGTTTTAAATACTACTTTTGCTCCTTTTTTCTCTAGAATTTTCTTGATCTGGTAACTTATAGTCCCGTAAAATGATATACAAATTATTTTGCT
Source organism: Rhysida immarginata (assembly GCA_023313115.1). NCBI lineage: Eukaryota > Metazoa > Arthropoda > Chilopoda > Scolopendromorpha > Scolopendridae > Rhysida > Rhysida immarginata. The sequence continues at coordinate 1,893,922 of JAHWFO010047825.1, read as the reverse complement.
TTTGTCAATTTTTTCTCTCTTTTTATTTTGCTTTTTGTTATTGTATTCTGTGGCTGATTCGAAAATAATTTTATCCATTTCCCTTTCTTGGTACCCGTTCCCTATTCCTATTGCCTTTTTTGTCTCCATTTCTTTCTCTTTATCTGTTATACTTAATGGGTATGTTGTCGCTCTATTAATTAGATTTCTAAAGACCGCTTTTCTATGTTCCTCTGGTTGGTTAGAGGTTTTGTGTATTTTGCTTATTGTAGCTGTTGGCTTTCTATATATGTTATATTTTAAAAATAATTTTTCACTTACTAACATTTTGCTTATTTCTATATCTAAAAAGTTAATCTTATTATTTATTTCTAGTTCAAATGTAAATTGTATATTATTGTTTAAGGTATTTAGTTTTTCCTTTAGTTTTTCTATTTCTGTGTCATCTTCTATTATCCAAAGGCTATCATCTACATGTATCATGTATTCAATTACTTTATGTTCTTTCATGAGTGTGTTCATATGCGTTTCTTCAAAATTCTGTAGGAATGCTTCTGACATTACACCGCTTATTGGGTTGCCCATTCTAAACCATATTTTTGTTCAAATATTTTGTTTTCAAATTTAAAATAATTTTGACTACAGATTACTTTTAGAGAATTAACTATGTCTGTCTTTGTGTTTTCGTCTATATTGTTTTTTGTTAATTTTTTTTCTATTATTTTTATAGTCTCTTGCACATTAACGTTTGTGTACACATTAGTAATATCAAAGAAGTAACGTTTTTCTCTTAACAATTATATAAGAACTTTAAATCCTTGTTAAAATATACAATTACAACTGATGATGCCATAAGAAAGGCGAAAGTCGACTCTTGTACAGTTATAGTGAAATAAAATTATTTATACCAATAACAACAAATGCGAGTGCTGGAACTTGACTGATGTTCATCTTAATTTATTCTAAATGAAAAGCAGCACTAAGTAAGTACATTATGAATTGAACTGATTGTTTGCATTCATACAAACATTCATGCCCAGGCAGGAGAATCCCGAGATCGCTGAAACTCGCCACCTCAATCTCCTTCAGAGTTTTCCATCACCAGGTTCAGGATAGATGCTCCGCAGGAAAGCAACTGTGACGACCTGATTTGTTTTTTGGAAAATGAGGTTCTGTTAGCTCACACAGCGGTCCCAATTGCCACAAACGTGGCCAAAAGTCGAAAGCATAATTTGATTTTTCAAAAATTCAGTTCATAGGGGTTTTTGATGTCACTAATTTTGAATTTGATATTATTTTTACAAAAAACAAAATGGCCGATTCAATATCCTTCGTATTCTGCGTCAGAAGATATGTCCAGATCCGTCTTCACTACTTTGCAGTGGTGAAATGCACAAATTTGAATCAAATTAAATAAAACAAAATGGGGCAAGTGAGGGCAGCTATTTTTTAAAATTATTAATGAAGAATGATTAAAAAAATGGGAAAATTTATTTCAGAGTGGGATCTCGTGAGACTTTGGACTCCTTTATACAAGGTGTATCTAAACCTCTGTCACAAATTTCTGGTGGTGATTCCCCACAACGAGATGAAACAAAAGTTCATATAAACATGGTTCGGATAACGAACCGTTTATAAGATTTCCGCAGTTAAAATTGAAGTTTCAGCAGCTGGTTTTTCTACTCTGTGGATGACTAGTTCTCTAATATTCTTCTTGATTTAGAGAACTATCCTTGCTTTGACAAAGGCTAGCCACTATCCGAAACGTCAGCTTTTTTGTTTTTATTTACTATTTATTATTTTTTATTTTTGTTTTTTGATTTATTTATTTATCTTTTTTGCCAAAAAAATTAGAATAATCCAGTTTGAGCAATATTAGTGAACTTTAACTAACAAATCTTCTTTAAATAATGTTTTTTTTATTAAATATTTATTTCATAAAGGACCCTATTTAATAAAAAATATCAAGAAAGATATTATTGTTGTTATAATTTACGAGGAGGATAATAATCCTTCTGTATTCCGGCGTAGGAGGAGCGGTCGCCAATGCTCTATCGCTTTGGGCATTTCCTTCGCTTATCTTTGTAGGCTATGGCTCAACCCAACTCGAAAAAACAGGAGTTTTCTTTCGGGCAGAAAGACGAAAGCAAAAAGTGACGTCAAAAAATTTTTCTGCTCTGTGGTTTCTGCCGTTGTTTTTACGCACGTGGGAACCAGGCTTTACTCACTTTCTGATGCTCTATCCGAATCTGAAGTCAAAATAGTAAAAAATCGAAAAAAATTGGCAATAGAACGACCGACTTCGCAAAAAAAAAAAAAGCTAGGTTAAAAATTGAAAATGGACAATACAAGAAACAAAAGAAAACGTGGTGGCAATGAAACAACATTTTCAAAAAGATCTATTAATTAGTAACTTAGGGTGGAGTATATTATTAAATATTGTAACTTTTTAATTACTGGGCCGATTTCAAAAAAATCTTTCTTTATTCTTCAGGAAATGAACAGAGCTAAAACTGCAATTGGAATTATGGGTCTATATCCAATAATAAAAACGTTAGAAATTCATAGAAAAACATGTAGGAATTATTTAAGAAGAATGCCCGTGATCATTAAAAGATTCACTATCAATTTATATCATCAAACTCTAGTTATGTTTCTAAAATACCCAGTCCCTTCAAAAATGGTGGGGGTGAAAGGGGGGGGGGACTTTTGTTCCACTCTGTATAGCGAATTTAATTATAGTCAGTTCAGTAGGAGTTGAATTTTTAGATTGAATCTGTTCTGTGCTCACCACATAGATTGGGACTTGGAGTAAAGGGGTTGGGTGAGATTTCATTTAAGAGGAGATTTCATTGAGGAAATATTCATTAAGCTGCTTAATGTAATTTACAACTTAAATGTTCAGAAACAGCTAGAGAGGAATGCTCCTTTAGAATGGAATTTAATTCATTTCCTAGTAAAGCGTATTCGCTCTGTGGAAGCCATTTCGCTTGATCATTGAATACGGCCCAATTGGAAGGGAAGTAGCACCTAAACGGCAAGAAGAAGAAGAAGACGGAAAAGATTTTTTTATCTATTTTCATTGAGTGAGATAAAGTGATTGAAAAGCAGCGAATTGAACAACAACAACAACGAGCTAACGTCTTCGATCGTCAGCTGAGATCTTTTTCTTTACGATTTAATAAATATTCCGACGGGCCATAAAAACCGCTTCTTCGAGGGTAAATCAAAAATAGGAAGATAAAAATGGCGGAGAAGGAAGTGTTTTGTTTCCAGATTGCAGGGGCGGGTTAGTCGACGGATAATGATATCGTAAAGGGGGTCGTCAAAGTAGCGTTTTGATCAAAGAAAAAGGAAAAAATACGCCATTTCGTGGAAGAAATGTAATTGATTTGGATTCAAGGAATTTGTAAGAGATAATAAGACCTTCTGGAACTTCTCAATGAAATCGCTAGGAAGTGAAGGAGAAAGCAAATTCCAGCTTTCCCATAGCAAAATCCAATATTTATAGGCGATGGCGCTGAAATTTTCTCAGAAGTTAGAAATATTCAACTGTACGTGTTCATAATACTCTTTTCATCTGTAACTAAACTCCTTCTAAAGCTTGTATTGAGAAATAAAAAAACATTGAACTGCTTCAATGTAGGTTTTCAAATTTCAATAGACTGAAAAATTAAAACAAACAAACAAAAATTATAGGGAGATATGCGGCACTGCTGTAGGCAAATATTAGCATACAAGCAGCAATTAAAAGCTTCTAATGCAAATTGTCGATGTTGTTGGCTACAACAGCGCCAGTAATTTGGTCTCTGAAGTTAAAGGGACAGTTGAGAAAGGCACTCCGATGACTATTAATTTCGAAGTTTGACTTGAAAATTTTGTGTCGATGAACCCACGCCTGGTTTACGTCTTCTCCTTACAAGGCGGGAATTTGAATGCAGTACAGCTGGTCAAATGTTTTTCTGATAGTAGAGGGGATTCATTTTAAGGATTTTATCCACTCTTGGTATCTGTAATTTGCCCTTATAGCTGTAGCCAGCTACAGTCGTGAATCCTTACGGAAAAAATTCCCTATATTCTCTGTATAACCTTTAGTAATTTTCTTTACCTTTCCTCTTGTAATAGATTGATCTGTTAAAATCACTTATGTAGCCATATGCTTCATCTATGGTCATTATGAATTACCATTTATGATCAAGAACGGCCATAGAATAAGCGGCAAGTCTATATCACTATTTCATGTACCTCGGGACTTCTGACGTTTAACAATTTGAGGATTTTTAGCGATAACGTTGGCACTGTTGACTGGGAGAACCCCTACAAGTCTAGCAACTAATCTTCGCGTTTTTCGATTTTCTCCCGAGATGCGATGCTTTACATTCGCTACACGGAGAGAAATGAATTGTTGTGACAACCTTATCTATGGTAACACCTCCTAGAGAGAAGGCCTGCGGACAAAAGGTGTATACATTGTTACATCATCATCAAGCGTTTATTGTTAATCGTATTTCTACCAATAATAGAGAGGTTCAGCACCACGTGAACGCGTGTGACGTTTCCAATCTGAAATGACGTAGCTTTTCATTGTTTACAGCTACCTCATTTCAGACTATTTTGATACTGTGTTTTGATCAGAGACCAATTCTTTTGGTTGCATGAGCATTCATATATTGATGACGGAACAATATTTGAAATGGTCTTCTTCCGATATTGGCACTGCATCAATATTTAGTTGATGCTACATAAAAAACAATTACGTATTAATAGTGAACTGTAATGGTAACAATTTGAGAAAATAGTAAGATAAAAGTTTATTCATGGTGCATCAAATTATATTGTTGCTTCAACAAACAAGCACTCATCAACTCCTTTACTGTTGCTACATCCAAATCATTTCAGGGGTTGCGTGTGTGGGCTCTCTGTGGAAGGGCCTGGTTCTTTCAACATTGTAGTACTGGACTCTTCATATTTTTATTGAATATATTGCTGATGCCTGATTTTGAAATGCTTATCTCTTTGCTTTTACACATTTGTATAATGGTTGAATACGAATACTTGGCGTCGGAAAGGGCTGTTCTATAGTTCTTCCAAAATCGATCATGTTTAATGGCATAAATAAGGGCGTAATGAGAGCCAAGGAAATTGTGGATAGTGAGAAGAAAACCGAAAACACTAATCCACATAGAAATATTTGGATACTGCTCGATGTTGCTGTTATTATTATTATTACAAATAGGCCAACATGCTTATACAAATAATAGCATTATAATAATAAAAATTATTATATCCAGTTTGCTGATGATATAAAGATCTTTAACATAGTCTCCAATAAACAAGATTGTAGATATTTACAGAACAATATAGATAAATTAGTCTTATGGGTTAAAACGAATAAATTTCTTAAAAATTAATACTAATAAATCAATTTCAATTACGTTTTCACATAAAGTCACACCAATTCACTATAACTATAAAATTAATAATGTCGAACTAAGGAAAGTAGATAAAGTATCTGATCTTGGTATTATATTTGATGTTAAAATGAATTTTGACAATCATGTTAAAACAATTACAGCTAAATTAAATAGATCAATAGGTATGATTGTTAGGAAGGGGCAAAATTTTACAGAAATTAGAACTTATAGTAGACTTTACAATGCTTTTATTAGACCCTTATTTTTATACAATTGTATTATATGGTTTAAGGGAAAAGAAACACATGTTCATCCTATACAGGTAGCAATAAATAAATTTATAAGATATGTAGGCTGGAAATTCAAAATCGAATATCACAGAGTTATGGAAAGTATGAGGATAAATTCGGTTTACCAAGAACTCTTAATACAAGATATGATTGTGTTGTTTAAAATTTGTAATAATGGTTACAACTGTCCTAATTTCCTATCACAACTTAATTTCTTTGTTCCACCTCGACCCATTAGAATAAAAAAAAAAACATTTCGACTTGCCACTGATTATCTCAGAGGCGCATTTTTTAATAGAGCACAATTGTTTTTTAATAATTACTTTAATGATATCGATCTAGGCGGTTGCAATTTTAAATATTTTAAGAATTTTATTGTTAATACACTAGTTAACAGGAATTAATCGTACAATGTTATAGGATTTTGTTTTTGATTTGGACAATGTTATTGCTTATTTGTTATGTTCATTTTTATCTTCTAGTGTACATATAATAACAATGTTTCTGTTAAGTCAGTTTTTATCTGTAATTATATTATTATTCTATTTATCTGTAATCATTGCTCGTTTTGGGCTTATGCCTGTTGAGCAATGCTTCAAGAACATACTGAAATAAATTGATTGATTGATTGATTATAAATAAAAAATAAATAAAAAATTATTATTTCGAAAGGCTCATCTTGCTCTAAATTTTACTCTAAATACATATGTTACCACTACACTAAGCAATCTGCGTGATTGTTACAGCATACACACCTTTAAATCTGAAAAGCGTGCAGAACACACTCGACGTTCCTACAACATGCACTGAGCTTCGATCATATCACGGAAACAGACTCCATGGTAAGCATCCTTCCGACCTCAACCAGCCGCACGTCGACAGAAAAGCGTCAAATATTTGGTTGAGTGAAGGGACAAATATAATGAACAAATATAATGCCGAATTTTAGAAGATCATATGTTGCCTTCTGTTTTTGGAACCCGTTCCCAACAAGATAATGCTAAACCCCACACAGCTCGCTTTACAGGACAGTTGCTACACAATAGACAAATTCGGGTATTAAATTGGCCTGCAAGCAGTCCTGATTTGTCCCCAATATAGAATATATGGCGAATTATTAAGAACAAGTTACGTCAACGGCGACCCCGCCGAAAACTTGTACAGCACAAATGACAACAAATTCCCGTTGCAACGGTATAGAAATTGGTATTATCTGCTCCTCGACAGCTAAAAAGTGTCACTCAATGGTAATTCGCCCACTGTCCCAACATTTTTGGGGTGTGTTGCAACCTCCAATTCGCAATAAAACCTAATATTTATTATTATTACTTAAATTTTTGGTTCCGAAATGTTTAATACCTACCCAATAATCTATCTTCTTTTGAAATAAAATGAATTAACACATCAGTGTATCAATATTTTTGCAGTATCGCATGTTTTCACCCTGTCCCAACTTTTATGGAAATGAGGTTTGTACTAGTGTTCATCATGAATAAAAAGTCGGCCGTTTTACCTTTTGTGCAGTTTAACATTCACAGCCTCACAGGTAGTAATATTATTTTGTTTATTAGTTTCCATATTGTCCAACCCCTGTATGCACTAGTGCAAACCCATGCACTTATCACTATTTTAATCTAAATACCTTTAGCTAACTAGTAGCGTTGGTTTGGGTCAGATTGAGTAAATGAATACGGTATTTTAAAATGAATAGTACCCTAAAATGTATTCCTTAAGATAGACTATTACCTATTTCAGAATATAGAGTATTCAATATTGCCGATTCCAATTTTTCTAAGTCAAGTCAATACAACTCCATACACAAAACTATATGTGGACTTTACAACCCATTCTTAATACTGTTTGATGAACCGTCCAATTTAACAAGGCCGACGGTGATAAATCAAGAGGAGGAATTATGGAATTTTTATCCCCGTTAATGTAATCAAGGAAGGTGGTGGATATGGTCGTTTGATCGCTCGGGATAACTCGAGCTGACGGAGAATCCACGAGTGCATCTCCCCATCCACCCATCCTTTCGCCCCCC
>JAHWFO010047825.1:1864356-1875840 GCA_023313115.1 Rhysida immarginata | reverse complement strand
AGTTTAACCTTTCGGTACTTGGTTATGTCATTCCTTAATGGTTTATTTGTTTATGGCTTAAAACGTTCCTTTTCGGCGATTACATAATAATCCGTTCAGAAACAGAAGGGGCGAAGAAGAGTTTTCAAAACCTAAATGCAGAGTTCTCTCGATAATGGTTTTTACAGCGTTTGTATTTGAAGACATCTTGAACGTATAACCTCAACAAATTGCGATTAAGGGAAATGCATATTAAACACGTGATGTATGACTGAAAAATAAAACTAGTCCAATGTCACGATCATACATCACTTGCTCTATCCTGCTAACAAGTCCAGTTGTTCTTGAGTCTGCAAGTTTAATTTTTATGTGATTAAGAACAGACGCCCTATCACATGGACAATCATCAGGAAATTCAACTTTCAACGAGCCGGAAACTCAACTTTTATTTTTTGAACTTTACACCAGTTGATTCTTAGAAACTTTGAACTATGCGTTTTTTATACAAGGAGCGTTGCAAAAGTAATGCACCACAATTTATTTCTCTGCAGTGTTCCGGAAGAGCGCCTCGGTACCATTCTTGGTCCTGCGTGTAATCTAAGCAGCGTCATTGGACTCGAATTGGATCCTACGGAGTGCATTTTTTAAAGGGCCAAACATGTGAAAGTCTGACGGTGCCAAATCGGAACTATACCGCTTCACGAGTTCGCAGATTGGTGTGGGGGCTCGCGTTGTCGTTCTGAAGCAGCATGTTACACAGGTTCTTCTCAGGCCGAACACGTCGGAAACGCTTTTTCAACGTAGCGACATAGGCATCTGAATTAATGGAGGGCCCTTTAGCCATCTAACAAAAAGACACCTTGCATGCCCTAAAACACAGTGATCATGATATTACCTGCGAACGAAACCAATTTGACCAATTTTTCTTCTGTGGTGAATGGCTATGGTACCACTCCATTGATTATCGCTTCGCTTCGTTTTGGGCTCGAAGTGGTGAAACAACGTTTCATCGGCGGTAATGATACGGAATAATGATACGAAGTCACTCGAAATGGTTTTCTTTACTTTTTTTTTTATTATGCGTGAGCTCTTTGAGGATCCATTTCGCACACAGTTTGGAATACCCAAATTCATCAGTGATGTGTTGAATACTCCTTACAGAAGTTTCAGTCAACTGTCAGGCACTTTATTATAGAAGTTTCAATCAAAACATATTCCCGACACTTCATTCCTCGGAAATGAGAAATTCGACCACAGCATGCTACTTGTAACGTGCATCACTGACATTCGCCATTTTTAACATTCGCTATAGTGCTGCTACCTGGCGGCGGAGCTTGCAACTTCGCACTACTAGGACTCCTCAAAATTTCAGGCGCGTAGCATTGTTCGTTCGCAGAAATAAATTGTGATACATTACTTTTTGTAGGTTTCTTGTATTTCTACCAATTTATCGTTTTGAAGAGAGAATATGTGGACAGATCATCTCATCCTTTGAGTCTTCTACTGAATTTTGGTAGATTCCATTGATCACTGCTGTCGGACGAGAATATAGTGTATCGAGCGGCCGACGATATCTTTTTTTTTTAACTTCTGATTATTTATTCTTTATAAAGCTATAAGTTTGGCGCATTCCGTGTTATATTTAATCGAAATGTGGAAAGCGTGAGTCGAGGATGATGCACACATCAGAATTATATGTACAGTCAGGTGCAAAAAGGTTTTTATCTGCTCCGTAGGAACTGAGCTTACCGGATGTTGATCGGTTACAAAATCAGGTACTTTTACTGAGAGTCAAGGCAGATTAGACTGGACCTGTCCCTTCTGCATGAAAATAGGGTAGCAGGTATACGCTTGGGATGTGCTATTCACGTGCTCAACTATGACTTAAGTCTAAACCTTTTTGCACCCGACTGTACATATCCATATGCAAATGAAACTTTGAGGTTTGAATGCATAATTCGCCGAGTGGGCGCTCCTTATTCTGCCCTTGTATTATCACACATCGGTTCATTGAACAGTACCCAACAGAATGTTTTACTTGAATTAGCAGCTTCGATTGCCATTGGTAGACTGGAAGGAGGTCCTACAAAATGGGGGGTGGCAGAAGACATCGGAGTGCCATGAAGTTCTATTTCTCTATGACTCCAGAATAGAAGAGGCGTTTGAAAAAGACTAACTTAGGACCATCCACAAGCAAGTATTCCGAGTGGACAAAACATTAGAGACAGCTTCCTAATAAATGAATAGCAGACATTGCCAGTTAGACATTGTTGAGCCATTGTAGACACTGCGTCCTACACACTGATCCAAGCTTCATGGATAGCGTTCGCACTAAAGCATCCCAAAAGATTCAGTAGAGTTTAAATTCGAGCATATTGCGGGCCACTAGATGGTCCTGAACTGTTACGAGTATTTAAAACCTCGTGTTGGAGACCTTATACCCTCACTCTAAATTCACCTTACTGAAACAGCTGAAAATGGGATTTATCTGACCACCAGGCCTCAGGCAACTCTTCAGAGATCCAGTTTGGATGGTTTTGGCATGAGATCCAGATTGGATGTTTTCTGATGTTTTTGAATGTTTTGGTTCCTTCGCTGATACTGCTTGAGGCGCTGACACCGAAGCTGGATGTGTTTTCGTTCCGCTGTTACTTTCCGGTCAGTATCTTTACAAGGATTAACAGTGTATGGCGACACCGGTCATCAATGGCGTTGCTATTGCTGCTTTATCCAATTATATTCATCGAACTGCTTGCATACCTGAACACATTCTTGGTTTAATTTGGTGAAGTTGCGCTTTTTAAAGTGTGTTCATCGTCATAAAAAATTCCTGACTATTGCGATTATTCATAAAAAATTTTACTTTGAAATTATTGTAACCCTCTTTGAAAATTTCCAGCCAAAATGGACTTCAACTATTGAAGCTATTCCTCTGATTGTATGGTTTTAATGTTTGTAGAATAGTTTTGCCGCAAATTTTCGAGTTAGCACTACCGTACTTCGAACTGAATTATGATATTCTAAAAGAAAACTTCTGAAATGCAGGGTGTTCACAAAAAATTCTCTCTACTTGAATTTTCTATAAACAATTTTTTTAAGTTCATGAATATTACAATATTCTATATGCCCCCCCCCCCCCACCATTCATTCGAACAACGTCTCTACGATATTTATTTATTTATTTATTGAATTTTGCATTCCAAGGTGGAATAAATATTATAAAATCAGGCATACATATATTATGTACAGCTTGAGAAAGTAGTTTACACACATGTTCTTTGTGATTAAAACAACGGTCCAATGTACAATATATAATTTGATTGCGAATATTTTAAGTCAAATGTATTATAAGGGAAGAAAGCCTCAAGAAAATTTGAGATTCTGACAGTAGGAGAAATTTTAAGCTTGCGTGTTTCCCGAATATTCTCAGCATCCGACATCCAGAGTCTAACAAAATGCATAGTAACCAAAGCACAATAAAGCTCCTTAAGTCTAGCAAAATTACCGACAAAGTTAAACGTTGGAATGTCGTCCTAATACATTCCTCAGTAATAGAGGCCATTCTAGGAATATTAAGTGCAGTTCTCAGAACATCATTATAAGATGTTTGAATTCTTTTAATTTGAAACTTTGGAGCCGCTGTCCACAACACAATACCATATTCCACCTTTGCAACCAAAACACTATTGACAACTTTAATTATTTCATTTTCTTCAATCTTGCGAATAAAAACCTAAGTTTCATTAAACCAATCAGTAACGATTGAATACTCTCTGCAAAACACAGCCTATTATCGAATATCACGCCAAGCACTTTACAAGTAAAAGGAGTACTATGTTTTACTCTGTCCACCAGTAAAATATTTGGATTCAAACTCCTCCCGCACTCTCTCCAGTCGATACAGTTCCCACTGCAGTTGTGATTCGTATCTATAACTCGCTTAGGTTTCCTGTCAGTGGGGGCCTAAACACGGTGTTTTGCTTTTATCCTCATGTGAAAAGTCACATAATGTTCCCACAAGGACATTTCCAACGTTAGGGGTTAGGGGTTTCGTTCAGAATTCGGCGAACCTCTCATGAAACTAGAAAACCTCTCCTTCGCGAATATAGGACTAGTGACACTCCTATTCACTCAAACTATTCACAAATATAATGAATAAAACTAGGAGCATTGTATTGTAGACATGCAATTTCCTGAATTCTTCTTATATAGTGGTTAAAGAAGTAGGAAGTGGTTTATGTTTATTGCAAACGGACATATTCTCGTGCACGTTTACCTAATACGTAACGTTTTCTAACTTAAAATTAAGTTGTTAACAAGGTTCCAGATGCTCGAGGAGCTTCCGTGATTGGTAGACGAAAGAGGGAGAGAGATAGAGAAAGAGCGTTGCAGCCATTCTTTTGCCTCTTAATGTCTCTTAATGGCCGTTTTCCATGCCGAGTGGGAAATGGGACTTGCGTTTCGAACTTTGTTTCCTTTTTATCTGGTTTGTGCGCAGAGAAGGAAATGAGATCACGTGAAAGATGACGGAAGGCACGCCATTGGCCGATTGAGTATCAGAGGTCCCTGACGTTCAATTAAACTCATTAAATTTTCTCTTTTCTCTCTCTCTTTCGTTTCGTGGTGAAATTGGTTGCGACGAATCTTGTTCGACGAGTCGATCGGTTTGCCCGAACTATGCTCGTCAGCAGCCACTACTGCCGCTGCCGCTGCCGCCTTTTGTTTCGCCCTCAAGACAGGAAGGAAGAGCAAGGATGAGAAAGGAAGATGAAAAAGAAGAAGATATCGACAATGAGGAAAGGGTTAATAGGGGAAGCGTGAGATAGAAAAGTGGGTCGTTTCGTTACTGAGAGCGATACACACATACACACACAGCGTTTTGGATTGGTGTTCGGAGGCTCGAAACGGCCGCTCAAATGAGTGCGTTATCGAGTTATTAAGAGGGAATTTAAATATTTGAAGAAGGCTGATAGCATCGGAAACGACGCCGAATGGTCGGTCGGCGAGTTTCTCCACCTTTGCTTGCCGACGGGCTTTTCGCTAGCACAGCAGAAGAATCCTTTGCGTGTAACTTCATCAGCTTACTATTTACACAATCGTCGACTTTTTATTTAAGGTTGTACATGAGTGAAGAAGGTTAAGAAAGCAAATAATACCCTTCGTTGTAATAAGCAAAGATAAAAACTTTAAAATAATAGGTATGAACAATGTGATCAAATATCCATTTTACACAATTCATTGGCAATTATAAAGATTATGTAGTCCAACATACTCAAAAATTATGCCATTTGCTAATATTACTTATCTAGGTTTTTTAAACCTTTTCATTAGGAAAAAAAGTATCTATCCGTTCGTCTGCATTCTCTACATACACTTTGACTCATTAAAGCGATGGGGCCAATTTCAACAAACGTGAAGCAGTTTCTCTCGCAAACTCTAAATAACAAGGAATATCACTTCAGTAAGTGATCCCCCCTTTTCTTCGCAAAATATGCATCCAGTTAAAATTTCTCTTCTTTTATAAATATAAATTGCTGGTTAATTTGTGTCTTTGACATTTTTTTCGTTTTCGAGAGAGCGAGACTTAACCTAACGAAATCACCGCATTACGTTATAATTAATGAACTTGAGCTAATAAATAACAGACTGTAATTATATAGAGAACCAACACCAGCCGTGCAGTGTTATACCATATGATATCGTGCCTTGAAGTAGTCATTAATATCGTTTAATGTATCGACAATTTTCGCTAAAAATTATTTTGAAATATTCTCTCTTGCTGTTCTTCTTTATATTTCTTACATTTACTTAACGTTTCAATGATATTTTTTCCTTCTACTTTCTTTGCCCCTGAAGTAAGATGGGAACAGAAGCTACTCATATTCAAGTAAATATATGTCCTTCTGCCAGCTAGTGGCTAAGAACGCTGGGGCGCAGGTCTTATCGCTCTTGGAACCGGAGAGTCGCTGGTTCGAGTCCCACCGAGGGCTGCGCGTTGTTTGTGTTTGTCTTTAGGTTAGGTGCAATATTTCCTCGAGGAATCAGTGCCAAGGTTATCGCTGGCTTGTTCAACGATAATCTAATCCAATTTAATAATAATAATAATAATAATAATAATAATAATAATAATAATAATAATATTGTTCTTACTCACCAGACTTTGCCAGCTGATCCATGGACTTACAAAGAAGCAACAACATTTTAATGGCATTATGTCATACAGTATCGTTCACTGAAAAAAAAAATTTAAATTTACTAATCTTTTCTCTCTACAGATGGTGCAGTGACGATTTGATGTTGGGACTAATCTCCCGTACTGGATCGCTTCTCTATGCGGGAAATTAGTGAACTGACGGGATCAGCCTACGTGAGCTACGCGAAGACGATTATAAAAGTGAAAAAATATCTACTTTCCAGCAATCTAATCCTAACCATTATAAAAATACGTCAATTTGCTATGGACATAACTTGATACCATTGACCAAACCCGGCGTTAAATTTAATATGTACAACTAGCCGACGTTGCTCGGGTTTTAATAAAAAGAATTGTAAACTAAACAGAGAAAAATAATATAACTGAAAAAAACTTGTCAGGAATAGTTTTTAATTGAAAGAGTTTATTCTGTTGAACAAAGCAAAAAACGTAAGTCATGGAATTAGTTAATGCAAATCTTCCAAGTAAACAATGTTCTTAGTGAAGCCTTTCTGGCTGGAGTAGATGTAAAGATTATGTGACCGGCCAACACGTGAGCAGCCAACATTCAACTGACCATGAGAAAAGCAAGGAGACGTTAAATCAAGTCCAACAACCTTAAGAGATTGTTCCTGAGGCTTGTTGATTGATATAGCGAAAGTGAGCTTAAGAGGAAATTACAGTCTCTTGAACTGAAATGGCAAATCTGTGTCTGATGGAATCAGTAGGATTCTTGGAATGAAAACAATTTCATTTTTGTATTTCCCTGTTATGATCATAGCCTCGATAACATGAGGCTTCATGTTTTCGATGTCTAACCTTGTTCCATTGCACAATCGTGGAGGGTCCAAGTTTCTCAGCAGCATGACTGGAGCTCCTTCTTTGAGGGTAAGGTTGTACGGTGGCATTCCAAATGGCTGGACAAAGTTTAGAAACTCATTTGGAAACTCTACAGCTTCATCCTGATTGACAATAGTGTCAATAGATCGGAAAGAACTTGCCGTTTCAGGCACCAGTTTTTAGCCGATCCAGATTGATTTTGTCGACCCAAAATCGCACGCTTACACAGGTAGGTGGAGTCTTTGTAGTTGTTGTTCATGTTAGAAAAGACTTTTGCCTTGAGCTCTTCTATTGTGCCAACCATCTGCTCCCATGACAATTGATGCATGTCGAGCTGTTAATATAAAGGTAATCTTCCGCTGCCAATGGTAAGCAGCTTCTGTGAAAAGTGTTCAGCTGTTACTTCTCCAAACAGACGGGCTCTCATGTTGGTCTTCAGTTCCAGTTTCTGAACATGTTGCCAGAGAATGGAGGTCTTGAAAGAAGCATTCTGCTCATTAGTCTTTGTGCCTTTTGGGACTGGAAGCGTCTGTCTAAAGTCTCCTGCGAGTACCACAGTCACTCCTTCCATAAGACTATCACTGCCTCTGATGTCCTTCAAAGTCTTGTCAACAGCTTCCACCACCGTGCGATGTGACATGGTGCACTCATCCTAGACAATGAGTCGTATTTGTTGAAAAACCTTGGCCATGGCTAAATTCCTTGAAATGTTGCATATTGGAGAATCTGTTTTGGCCTATTTCAAAGGAATCTTAAAAGCTGAATGTGCAGTCCTTCCTCCAGTAAGAAACGTTGCTGCAATGCCAGAAGATACCACAGCAAGAGCTAGGCAGTGCTGCCTGGTCTTTGCGAGAAGGTTGACCAGGGAGGCTTTTCCTGTGCCTTTAGGCGCATCAAGAAAGAAACGTTTTCCAGTCTGTCTTCTGACAGCATCAATTATTCTGTTGTAAGCAGTTCTTTGGTCCTTGAGTAGCTTTGGCTCATTTTCAGCAACAAAAGCCTCCAGTTCATCTGTCTTCTTCTATCTTCTTCTATCTATCTTCTTCTTCTTTTATTACCACTCCTTTACGTGGTCAGAGACATTAGCATCCCCCTAAAAAAAGAGAGAGAGAATGTGGGGATAAGGAGAGTAAAAAAGCGTTATATCTCCACGATGAGCTTGACCTCGGATCAATTTGACCTGCCTAAAACCTTTCCACGGTCAACCTGAATTACCATGCAAAATTTCATCAAGATCATCAAGATTGGTCCAGCCATTTTCGAATGCATAGCGAACAGACAGACAGACATATAGAGAATCATATATGTAGATGAGATGAAAAGTAATTGTCCCGTCTTAATTTTGGTTTGAATCTTCTCCATAAACTACATTTTGATATTGCATTTCGAATTGTCCGCAAGTGTTAGAGCAAAGGACGGAAGCAAATTTCAGGGGAAATTTCAATTTATGTGGAGAGTAGTTATAGCATTCGTTGATCATATTTTTTGTCAAAAATTGTGTGAAATGATCGCTATAAATGAGAAACCTTGAGTAATGAATCAACATTTCTTCTCTGGTATTCTTGTGTTCGGCCCTATGGCCGTTGGCTGTAGAATAAGGCGTGGATTCCATATGCGTAAAAACAATGGCAGAAAGCACAAGGCAGAAAATGTTCTGATATCACTTCCTGCTCTCTTCTTTCTGCCCGACAGAAAATTCTTTAATCTTTGCAGGCTATGACTCAATCCAACTCGGAAAAAAAGGAGATTTCTGTCGGGCAGCAAGATGAAAGCAAGAACTGACGTCAGAATATTTTCTGCCTTGTGGTTTCTGTCGTTGTTTTTACGCATGTGGAATCCACGCCTAAGTCAAAAACATTAAAATCTTTTTTATTCATTTGGGATTTCTAAAGGCTTTAAACCATTATTGCCAAAGCAGGAAATTCTGAATAGCCAAAGCAGATTTGTCTTTTCATTAACAAAATTATCAATTCTGCAAGAAAATTTGTGTGTTTCTGAATTTGACATTATTTGCCTGACTGAAACCTGGCTAAACTCCTCTTTTTCTAATAGTTTGATTACTGAAGCACAATATATAATTCATAGAACGGATCGCCATTATGCAACACGGGGAGGGGGAGTTATGACGATGTTTCATCCATCGATTAATGTTGAAAAGGTTGATTTTGAATATAGTTCAACTGAAATCGACTGTCTGATCTCAAGAATAGAAGTGATAAAAGCGGAGAGGTTTTCTAAGAAATATTTATATTTAGTTAACATATATATATTCCATCGGCAATACCCAATCCATTGTTTGAAGTTTTTATTGATGCTATTACGCAATTTAGATTAAATCATGATGATGGCGAATATTTGATATTGGGTGACTTTAATTTTACATACACGCAAGAGGGAAATTCCTTTTGTCATCTATTTAGAGAGCAAATCATGGAGGAGGCGTATGGCATCATGGATTTAGTTGATTATAATGAAGTACAGAATGTTTATAAGAAGACCTTAGATAAAGTGTATGCAAGCTTTCCCACAACAGTATAGAATAGCATTTTTGAGCTGGTTAAACCGGATAATTATCATCCTCCGTTGTCTATTGATATTGAGTTGAAGTATGAGCCATTTGTTGCTCCGCAAAAGTATACACTAAATTTTAGGATGGGTGATTTTGAAGGAATTTATAAATATCTAGCTACGGTGGAGTGGCAGAATATTTTAAAATATGATAATCCTTCTGATATGATTGAGTATATGAATACACAAATCTTAAATGCAATTAATTTTTATATATCTCGATTTAGAAATGTAAATAAAAGAAAGAAAACCTGTTTTCCCAAGCTGGGTTTCGCCAAAATCTTTACAGCTTAGGGAAAGACGACAGTTTTTCCATAAGCAGTGGAAGCGCAATGGGAAAGCTTCGGACTACGTCCAGTTCTCAGAATATAAACGTCAATTTAAAGTTTATTATGCTTCTCTAGAAAAGCGAATTAACATGGATCCCAATCATTTCTGGAAAATAGCCAATGGTTTATTAGGGCGTAAAACTACAAATAGCAACACATATCTGAATAATATTACCAATCTTAATGCAATCGCTTCTGTTTTTGAAGAAAATATGTCGAACGATGGATTATGCGCTTTGACTGATTCAGCAAAATTTATTTTGAACGAACTGACTAATACTATTCAAACTAAGTTTAATTTTCCGATATGGAATGCACAAAACCTAATTTTATGTTCTCAAAACCTGAAATGCTCCAGAAGGTTAGATTCTACAGGGATCCCAGGTTATATTTATAAGGGCTGCATTGAGCTGTTGGCGTATCCTTTATGCTATATCTTTAACCGGATTGTTAAAACCGGGATTTTTCCTTTAATTTGGAAGGAATCTTTTTGTGTTCCAATTTCTAAAACGCCCAAAGCTAAGTCGCCATCGGATTTTAGACCTATTATGATTATGCCATATCCGGCGAAGCTTTTTGAAGCTTTGATTACTGATGACTTGTATAATTATTTCTCTCCTGTTTTACCAGAATGGCAGCATGGCTTTGTTAAGGGAAGATCGATTGTGACTAATTTAGCTCATCATTCTTTAAAGATTGCCAATGCACTTAATATGCAAAGTCAGTTGGATGTTGTTTATGCTGACTATGCTAAGGCGTTTGACTCAGTTAATCATTCGCGACTTGTTGAGAAATTGGGAGCACTTGGTTTGAGTAATAATAGTTTATTGTTAATGAAACATTTACTTGAAAATAGATCTTTTAGAGTCTGTTCGCAGGGAATATGTTCTAAATTAGTTAAGGCCAAAAGCGGAATCCCACAGGGCTCGCCGCTTGGGCCTTTGCTTTTTGTTCTCTATATTGCTGATTTGGGAAGTTATATTGATCTTTCTTTGGTGAATCTTCTAGCTTATGCGGACGATATAAAGCTTTCTCGTATTATTTTGGATAAGACGGATTGTCAGATTTTACAACATCAATTAACGAATTTATGTCTATGGACGAAGGAGAACAAATTAAAAATTAATTGTGCTAAGACGCATATTATATCTATTTCTAAGAAAGTTACTCCAATTGAATTTAATTATAGGATTGATTTTAAATTAATTAGGAGAGTGAAAAAGTTTAAAGATTTGGGCGTAATTTTTAATAATGTTGCCTCGTTTAATCAGCATATTTCTTCCGTTATCAATGACGTCTCGAAGAAGTTGGGTGTTTTTGAGGTTGCGTATATGTTTTAAGAATAGTCAAACTTATAAAGTTTTGTATAATTGTTTAATTAAATCTCGTCTTTTATTTGCTATTCAAATTTGGTTTTCTAAACCAAATTTTTTAACACATCGTTTAGATCTTAAGTTAAGGAGATTGTTTAAGTCGTTTTCTTTGGCCTCGGATGCTTCGGGGAATGTTCAATGTAATTATTTCTTAATAATAATAATTTCTTAATAATTTTAAATTAATTAATTAGATCCAATA
>JAHWFO010047825.1:1853442-1864256 GCA_023313115.1 Rhysida immarginata | reverse complement strand
ATTGATGCCCCATTTCTTTTAGAAAATCTGTGTTTGCGTTACTCTAAGGGATCTTTAAGGTCCGGGTTAAGTTTTTCTCAATGAATTTTCTAGAAAACTAACGCTAAATTTTTAGATTTACGATACAAACTTGCTGATAATTATAATCAGTTAATGGTGAAACCTAATATTTTCTTATGATTTTATTTTAATAATTGTTTAATTTATATTGTCGTTGTCTTTAAATGTTTTATCTCAGCAACTCCGTTTTGGGCTGCGTGCCTGTTGGGGGACAGCAATGGGTCCGGCCTTCTAGTTTATCTGATGGCTCTCCCCAATGCTGTTACAATTAATTAAAAAAAAAAAAAAAAAAAAAAAAATAAAAGAATAAAATGGTTATATTATTATTATTATTATTATTATTATTATTCTGCACGTTTATGTATTTTAGCTTTACCTTTTGGTAGAGAGCTTAGCATCAATCAGTCTCTCTCATTAACTTGAAGATTTTTCACCCGAAAATAATTCTTCGCCTATTAGAAGACTATTTCTAGGGGATTCGCAAAAGAAAACAATGACAAAGTCAACGAATTCTGAATGCCATCTACTTTTGCGCCGGGATGTGTGAGTGGTTGGAGGAGTTTTTAAGTTCCGGAAGTGGAGGAGACGGCAAAGATAAGATGACTTCCTCTCAAGAACTCATTGAAGCTGAGCGGAAGAATAAAAAAATGAAGAAAAGCATCTACACTGTTGACTCGTTACCTAAATATCATTTGAAGTAAATAATCGATGGAACGACGACGTCTTGTGTGTTTTAGAAGTCTTGAAGGAGCCTTAAAGTAGGGGTAGTGATTGGAGACAAAGAAAGTTGTAGGGGCAAATGAGGAAAAAAGAAAACATCAAGATAAGATTGAGGTTGCCAAGAGAGATAGTGTGGAGGAGAAATACCGAAAAGGGGGCCCTTGAGGAAGTCACGTGCTTCCTATGGAGATAAAAAGCTAATGGCACGAAGAAAGGGGGTCCTTAATTTGGAACTTTGTCCTCGAGGCTACGAGCAGCAAACAAAGATACCTTTAGACAATGGGAAAGAGAAGAATTGAACCATCATCGATCGGCATTTTTTTTTTTATTTTTTTCATTCTCGTTTTTCCTAACTAACTAGTCCCGAGATAACAGGTTGTTTGTTTGTTTGTTGTTTGTTTATTTCCGCTTTTATTATCCTCGGTAATTGTTCGGTTTTCTTTTTTATTTTGTATGCTACAACGTCCGACTGCTACTAATGACTGCTTCGATGAAAGTGAAGAAAGGAAAATTGCTTTCAAGTTGGTTTTGTTTGGTCCAATTAAGACTGATGATCCTTTTCAATGCTATTCCAAAACTATAATCTCCAGTCTCTATTAACTTCATTTTAAATGCAATGGCCTCTCATGTTGCAATGCCACGTCTTTAAAAACCTCCCTCATTTCCCAGGAATTGAACGGCAATAAGGAAAGTTTTTGTACAACTTTAAAAATACATTAATTTATTATTAATTTGATTAATACATCAAAGAGAAGATGAACCCTCTGTAACCAGTGTGGTCGAAAGACCGTTAAATAGGCCACAGTGGGTCATCAGACAAAATAAACTAAACAAAATATAAAACATCAGAAACTATTAACGGCAAAAGTTAATCCATTGAGCAATAAAGTATTAACAAACGAAAAATCGAATGTCAGTCATGGCTCGATTATGATCGTAAACAAAAGCATAGGTTGTAGGAAAAGGCCATCAATAGATGGACCTAAGATAAAAATACGAGTCAAATGATAAATGATCAACAGTTACAGTCAGTAAAATTGGTATGATATATGAAATTTGAATATCAGGTGGTAGTTGAAGGGCAAAACGTTGAATAAGCTTAGAAAAAAAACTCTAAAAATCACTCCCAGAATTTGTACATGCTTTTACTGCGTGTGCAGATCTAAACATAAATAAAGTGCAGCAAATCTTTGTTAATTAGATGAGGAAGGAATGGCAAATCAACATTATCAATGAACGGAAAAGGGTGTTATTAGAGAATGACATTTGGAAGGAGACTTGATAATTCTTTACATTCAATTTTATTGATCATAAAGTAGTGTGAAAAATGTTAAGAAGTTAATGTGTAAATATTTTTATTGATATATGTCTATTTCTCTTTAAATAATAGATTTAGATTAATTATTTTTGTTTATTATACCTTATTTTTTATCTAATTTGTATTTTTATTTAATATTTATTATTATTTAAATAATAATAATAATAATTTTATTTATTTATTTATTTATTTATTTATTTGGGGTTAGTAAAAACCAATAACAATAATAATAACTTAAGTAAATATACAGTATATTGGTATATAATGTGGTAAACATTATACAGGGTGGGCCATAAATGCCTTGTTTGCGGAAATTGACGGACAACCACCATGTGAGGACATATTAGGCCTAGGGGGAAGTCATATGGTGGAGGTGACCGGGACGGCGGCCATCTTGAAAGCCGCCATCTTGGATGCACCGTAGGGTTTTAGATGGGAAGGAGGGTGGTCATGGGGCACATGATTTCGGGCTGGAATTTCCCAAGGAAAACAATGGTGCAGTCCGTTTGTTCATATCTTAATTCGTTCAACAGTTACAGGCATTCCAAATGGTGATTCTCACTGTTATTTACCCTTTGTTGCAGGTGCTAAAGCATGCCACTAACCACAGAGGAGAGGACAGAGTTGATAAGGGCATGGGGAGGGAGGAGTGCAAGGGCTGTAGCAGCGGAATTCAATGAACAACCTGTGTGCCATGTTAGTGTTGCCCGGCTCTTCAAGAAGTTCATGGATACCGGGTCCGTAGCAGACAAAACCCAAGTGTGGAAGATCCACGACTGAAACAGATGAAAACACAACCGTAGCACAGGAGGGAGCTCACGTAGAGCACCTGGAGCACCATATGTAACAGTGAGAATCGCCATTTGGAATGCCTGTAACTGTTGAACGAATTAAGATATGAACAAACGGACTCCACCATCGTTTTCCTTGGGAAATTCTAGCCCGAAATCGTGTGCCCCATGACCCCCTTCCCATTTAAAATCCTACGATGCATCCAAGATGGCGGTTTTCAAGATGGCCGCCGTCCCGGTCACCTGCACAATATGACTTCCCCCTAGGCCTAATATGTCTCCACATAGTGGTTGTCCGTCAATTTCCACAAACACGAATTGTACAAGGGGTGGTAAGGGACTTACGGCCCACTCTGTATTATAAGAGTCACTATACTGTATAATGTTATCTTGGCGTTTATCTTGGTTTTCTTATAGAAACCAAACAAAAACATTCTCTTGTGACTATATTTCAGTGGCGCAAATAAAAAAAAATTGCTATGGAAAATTGTTTCTAAAAGGACTAGTTTTCAACACACTTTAATCACTGAAGTGCTTCTGCCAATCATCCTGGTTGTAAGGCAAAAATAAAAAAAAAAATTAAAAAAAATCCACAGAGGACTAGAGAAGAGACGTACATATAAACGTGAAAAATAAGTAAAAGCGAAAAGATAATTAAAGCAGAAGTGAAATCTTTCTCATTAATTCTTTCTCGAACACTTGCACTTTTCCAATAATTTACTTTTTCATAATAATTAAAGAATTTGGTCGATCTGTGCTGCAGTCGCTTTTCGACGTTAATTCTTGTCAGGTGCGTAGTTCACAAGGAAGCGAGCGACTTCGCTTCACTCTTCTTATTCCCTTGTAAATGGTTCGGCTCGAAAAATTGTTCTTTTTTCCTTCGTGGTCAGCAAAAATCATCGGTGCCTTCAAAGAATCGACTCTTCTTTCCGCAATCACTCTCTCTCTCTAGTTTTTTTTTTTTTTCGTCTTCTTCTTCTTCTTCTCCCCCTCCTCCTTCTTTCACTTTTTTTTTCACTCGGCAGAAACTGCAGAAAACGATAAGTCCTTTGAAGAAGTCAATCAATAAACAAATGCTTCTTCCATTTGGAAAAAAAAAAAAGTATCTCTTAAATTATTTAAAAATTAATTTCTTCTAGAGGTTTCCTAACGACTTTGCAGTTGTAATGTTATGTTAAAAATAAGGTATATGTGTACTCTACTGAATACCGTATGGTACAAAAATCTCGGAACATTGACAGTGTTCATAAACATCCACTGCATCTGATGGATTGTTAAAATGAAGTGTTGTCAACGAAAATGAATTGAAGTAACAACGATGGTGAACGTCATGGGCTCAGTTTTCAGTCAGGTTTAGTTTATTTTACAAATCTCTTCAGAACTAATCGATATTTTAATTACATAATTTAGGGCGTGTCTAAAAAGTCCGACCGGTCGCTAACAGGTCACGTGGTCGTGAGCATTCTGTTTCAAAATGGCGTCGCAGCAAGGTTCCTTCATCATTTAAGTTATTACGATTTAACATTGTGTACATACATAAATTTTCTTCACCTGTCTTTTCTTTTTCGTAGTCATTCATTGTTTCTTGATGCTGCCCAATATGTATTTTGCCATCTCCTTTCTCCAAAAAAATATTTATTACGTATCGGGCACTCGAACACTTGAATTTGTCAGCCGACCGGCGTTGGACTCCGGTCGCGATTAGTGCGACCGGCTGTTCACGAAGGGCTTCGACCCATCGCGACCGGTCGAACTTTTTAGACACTCCCTAATACAAGATATTTTGCGAAAACACAAGATAATTGTAAAAAACTTAACAGTGTTCTTCCCTAGACCTTCTCGTTTTCAAACGGTGCAACAAAGACGATGAGAAAATAAGGTCCTTGGGTGCAGGATAGAGGAAAAACTGTTGAAATAAGGTTCCCCTGAAATAGACTAACTTGCAAAATGAATCGGGCCATGGGTTGCCGAGATATGGCTTCTTTTTGAGTATTTTAATTAACTAACAATTAAAATTAACACTCGTATTTTTTCGTTTGTTGAAAACAATGAAGGTTGGATTTTTGGTCGGACTACTATGATCAGGTGACTTTTCCGCACCAGGGCCTGTCTTTCTCGTTGCAGCGAGGCCAACGAGAAAGATTGGCGACGGCACTCAAAAGTCACCTGACCTTTGGGGTCTGAGCAACAATCCAACTTTCGTTGTTTCCAACAAACGATTAAACAGTGATTGTTAAAGTCCAAGATGGAGACAATGCAACTTGGATTGTTGTTCAGACCTTGATGGCCAGGTGACTTTTGAATGCCTAACAGTTGATATCAAATGGATGTTGATGAACACAGAATGGAGTTATACTCGACCTAAAAGTAGCTAACTTTTAACGAATACAGGAGGTTGATTACACTCTTTGGTAACGATTTATTGCGTGAATGTTGCGGGTCGTAAAGGTCACGTAATATGGATATTAATGTGATCAGAGAAAGAGAGGGTCGGACACGGTTTTGAAATAAATTCAATCTTTAATTTAAACATAATTAGAAGAAAAAAATACATAATTAAATTCACTTGTAATTGATCTATAAGCAAAAACTAACAAGAAATAGCTTTGTACGCTAATCTATGGATAACAATTCGTATCTCAGAATGTTCTTTCGACGTATTGTCCAGTAGAATTGCCCTCGTAGAGTGTGGGCGCTAATGGGTCCGCTGGGAACAATTTGGTAAGGGTTGTGTGAGCGAAGCTTGGACCGGGTCGGGATCCGTATGCAGAAGAACTTGTCAAAATAGAACGCAGCGACCTCAAGAGTTTGGTCAATTGGCTGATGAAATGGGAATGTAAACCACACAAGCATTAGTATTAAAGTACGTCAACACATAACCTGGCACGATTCAAAAACAGTTAGCAAATAACAAAAGTCAATAATAAAGAAAATGTGGTCTACCGCACGCTGGGACACTGTCTGCCGAGCGCGAGATCTCGAGGATGTCGCCGGCGCTAAGGGTAATCGCTGAGCCCAGGCGGGGTTTGATGCCTTTGATGCCCAGGGGGTCTAGGCTGAGCTCATCGACATGCAGTCGACTGTCGACAAGTATCGATGGTCACTGTTTAATGACGCATTTGTCGATTCGAGCTAACATGAACACGACTTATCTACAGTGTCTACAGAGTCTACAGTGTGGACTTGTCTACTTGTCTACAGAGTCTACAATGTACAGACTCTACACCGTCGATTTTCTTTGACCATCGACAACTGCCTTATTCTTGTCTACAATTCAAGGGCAGTCGACTATGCTCTTGGCGATCGTTATTTCAGAATTTAGCAACAGATTTCTTATTAAAATCTTTTTTCCTTCCTTTCCGGCCTGCAGGCTAAATACACATAGCTCAACAATACACATTTTCTAAAAATATTAACAAAAACTTGTTTAAAAATATTTACATACATGAAGCACTCTCTTGTGCTACGAAACTTGAACTGTGAAAATAATAATGTAGTGTGTTTACAGGTATGTGTTTATGTATGTATTTATGAGTATACATGGATAAATGTGTAAAATTATGTGTAAATGTGTGCAAACCTGTGTATATCAGTGTATATCATCTAGCCATATGTGTGTAAACTTGTGTATAAATGTGTAATATGCCACTTATCGACGGTTAGATTTTGTCGAGATCGACAGCCTGTCGATGAGTTCAGCCTAGACCCCCAGGATAGGGTATGAATATGGTTTAGTTGAACGCTGATCTTCGGCGGTTGTGGAAGCTGATCCTTCGTCCGTGAGGATGTGCGGCGAAGCCTCCTCTTTGAAAACGATGACCTCTGCAATCTTCTATCGGGGGTCACACATCCTTTTATACCATTAGGCAAATTAGGGTAGTTGTTGTTGTTGGCAGCGCCACATTTCGTCCTGGCGGTCGTTTAGTGAACGGCATATTATCATCAATAATATCTCTTCTCCATGCCCTGAATAGCATACCCTCCACCTCCAATTTTGAAGCTATTAGGGCTCTGAATAGGGGGTACCTTAATTTGAATCACCCTATAATACATATATTATTATTATTATTATTAAATAGAGAAAAATAGTAAAGAAAATTCCATGGCCTGAACTCGAACCTTCGGGCCGTGGTATTTTCTTTACAACTTTTCTTTATTTAATTATTAAAATCGGAGATATGGCGTGAAAAAATCCTCCAAAAAACATTTTTTAATTATTATTGTTTGGGGAAACCAAACTCTTATCTAGTCCGGAAGCCAAGTTCCAGAGGCGGACTCAAGAGAGGGCCAAAGCCAAGGGACTCAAATGGGAGGAAGGGAAAAATTACGCGCTCGTGGGAGTATTGATATTTGGGTGTAAGATTTTAATTATTTTTATTATTACTGTGATGGTTACATGCATTTATTTCTGTTATATAGTTAATAACATTGTCATTTACCTTCTTGATGGATTTCATGGCAATGAGAAGCGCTTTTTTTTAAACTGGGATGATTCACTTTGTTTTGATTTCAACGGTTGTTACTTTTTACAGTTATTTCTTCTCCTTTTCCTGTTCTCCTCCTCTATCCATTATGCATTCGTTGAAATAACGGAAGGGTTATCATCATCATTTTAACACCCTCATTCCATCTTTGTTCCCTTCTTTCTTCTTCTCTTTGTTGAAGCAGTGCACGAGGAAAAAACTAAAGGAATGCAAAAAAAAAAAAAAAAAAAAAAAAAAAAAAAAAAAAAAAAAATTTCCCTCGCATTGAACACGTCAGCTGTTAGAATCTCTCGCAAAGCCTCTTCTTAATGATCGGTCTCTCTCATTCACACCGACGAACGGTAGGCGGCGCCACCATCGACGCCAATTGCCTCCAATAAAAAGATGAAAAGAGGAAATCACGACGTTCCCATCTGACGAAGAATATTAGCATTAAGCACGTGACGGGGTCCCCTTCCCCCATTTTTTTCTCCTTTTTTTAATATTTTTATAGCTTCTCTCTAGTAGAAGAGTTCAAGATGTGACCAAATGTGGCAGTGCTTTCTCTTCTCCTCCCTTCCTTACAATAATTTCCCTTTGAAAGTGGTTCTCGATTTTAACACCAGCCGGCGCTCTCAAGGGGAGAGGCGTTATTTTCGAGTTTGTGCGTTTCCTCCTTCCTCTCCTCCTTTGCGCTTCAATGAAAAGAAAAGAAAAAAAAACACAACATTGCGGGGGGAAAATAGAATCTGTTTGGAATTTTTATTCTTCTTTTAAATGGAAAAGTCAAACATTGGAGAGGGGAAAATGATTTTTTTTTGGTTCACAAGCTATTCGGTGGGTTATGCGATTGTTTCCTAGAAACGAATGGCATTTGCTGCTGCTTTTAAATGTTTAGTGGCCACCGCGCTTTAGTGTAAACTTTCAGAGTGCAGCTTCACCGCATACTCCAATTAATAATAAATTGAATTATTATTATACTTCATCTTTACACTTCTAAGTATTAATTACAATGTTAAAAGTAAATTCTATGGAAAAATTCGACTCTATTTTGTTACATAATAACACTAAAAACATACATTGACTAGTATCACGTGGAATCTATATATAAATACGGCAACACAGTTTTTTGTTATGCACTTTTACCGGTGTTAACGTGGACGAATACGCATGAAACTTATATGGTTGGAAAGTTCCTGTGCTCTAGATGTGCACAATATATTTTGTTTGCGTATTTGTTCACGTTAACACATGTAAAAAGCGTTTCAAAAAAAGTAGCATTATGGAACATGTTGTGCACCATATTTGTCAGCGCATGTAGCATTGCCTTTTTTATTGTTTTTTTTTTTAAATTATAAATATCGAATTAACTCAAATCATTGTTGATATTCATTTGAAACAATTTGTTGTGTTGTTGATGTTCATTTGAAAGCATTAGAAAACCGTATAACAAATACTCTGCAGTTTTTGAAAGTCAACGAACTGATTTGAGAACCTGAAGCAGGTCCCCAAGTATAATACATCTATTTATTTATTTATTTTAAAGCTGCAAGCAACAGGCTAAAAGCCCAGTAATAGCTTACAAGTGCAAGGGAATTACAAAATGAAAGTAAATAGACAAGATATAATAATAAAATGGCTATACACATAAAAATGTAATGATAAAAAAAGACAAAAAATTAATTAGCTACAGAATAAGTGATATATTTTCAATGACAGTGGTTTTGTATTGTTTATAATTCATAATATTGATATCGATTAGGCTGGAAATTATATTACATTGTTTAAACATCCTATAGAATGGTAGATTTCTTATAATTGTTTTTTTAATAAAGGTAAATAAAAGATTTCATTATTTATGGAATTGAGTTTGGGTATACGTAAATTAACATAATTAATAAAATTTGAGAAATAAACAATACTATGATAGAGCATGAATAGATAGTCAAAATCAAAAACAATTCGTCGTTTAGATAATTTTTCACATTTAAAGTATTTTAAAAGATATGAGTTTGAAATAGTATACATATTTGTTCTATAATGGACAGGATAAAATATTCTAAAAAGACTCCGCAGGAAGCTTGTTTGGACTTTTTCTATGGAGATTTGCAAAGTAGAAAGAAACGGCGACCAAATAACGGATGCTTATTCTAATATAGGTCTTACTAAACTATTAACAAGAAAAATTGAGAAGTTTATATTGTTGAAACTTTTGGAATTTCTAATGATGAAGTAAGCAGTTTGGTAAGCTTTAGAGGTTATGAAGTTTATATGATCCGCAAAAGAGAGATTTGAATTGAAGATGACTCCTAGATCCTTGGTGGATGACTTTCGTTTCAGGATACAATTGTTTAATAAATAGTTATAATTAAGGGTGGATTTATTAAGTGAGTAGGTAATGCAATGGCATTTGTCATTGGTATACATTTTATTTTGGTTACACCATTTATCAATTGAATTAAGATCGTGCTGTAATTCTTGAGAGTCCATAGAAGAAGTGACAACTTTGCCTATTTTAATATCATCAGCAAATAGAAACAGCTTAGAAGATTTTATAGCTTCAGGAATGTCATTTATAAAAGTAATAAAAAGTAAAGGGCCTAGGATTGACCCTTGAGGGACACCTGAAGTAGGGGTGAAGGCATGTGAGTAAATATTGTTGACTTTAACATAATTGAGTCTATTGGATAAGTAGGAGAAAATCCATTTGATGTAGCGAGGATCTAAATCATAATCGATCAATTTTCTGAGCAGAATTTTGTGATCTACTTTGTCAAAGGCTTTTTCGAGATCAATGTACACAAAGTCAACTTGTTTGTTTTGGTTTATGCCATCACCAATAAAGTGAACGAAGTCTAGGAGATTTGAAACAGTTGAGCGACCTTTGATAAATCCATACTGACAAGGAGAGAGGCAAGGAGAAATGTCGACATATAATTTTTGGTAAATCAGGTATTCGAAAACTTTAGCAGGAAAACTGAGAATTGAGATAGGACGGTAATTTTTAAAATCAAATCTGTCACCTTTATTTTTAAATATAGGAATCACTTTGCTTTGTTTCCATACATTAGGGAAAATGCCCGAATGCAGGCAGAGATTGAAAATTAGATAAAAATGGTACACGAAAAACTCTCCACAGGCTTTGTATACATAAGAGGGGATATTGTCTAGTCCATACGATTTGGTGTTTTTAACTCTATTTATAGCCTGGAGTATTTCGGATTGTGCAAATTTTATAGTCGTGTCTTGATTAGTACATAGTCCAGGAAAGATATCTTCAAATTGCTTGTTGCGAATAGAGGATGGATTAAAAACAGATTCAAAGTTCTTGGCAAAAGCAGAAGCAATATCATTTACATTTTCTAAGTTTATATCATTATATGACATGGAGTGGTTATAATATTTGATATTGGATTTTTTTAGTTTATTGACTATACTCCAGAACTCTTTGGGGTCGCGTCT
>JAHWFO010047825.1:1808084-1828442 GCA_023313115.1 Rhysida immarginata | reverse complement strand
TAACACATACAGAATTACCATGACAGAAGCTATGAAAGACATTAGGAATGATGCAGTCGGATCCGCATATAAGAGCTCTGGATTAAATGCCACTACCCAACGGAGCTACCACACGCAGATCCCACTGAAATCAAAGAGTACATAAAACTTTTTAATTATGACACCACTTGATCCATTTTTGCTAGTATGACAACGGAAACACGTCAAGGCATACTTCAACCAATTTTCAGTAAGTCTTGACAGGAATGACGAACCATTCACTTTACAAAGCTTCTGACAAAGATGAGAGCGAAGACGGACTTCACGTTCGATTTCGCATCCGTCGTTCTAGTTCATCTCAGAGGTATTTTGTAGGATTAAGATCAGAATCCTGAGTGGGCCACTCGAGCAATTTCCATGTTTCCAAGAAACCACAATGGAAGACCCATTGTTGGAAGACACAAAGGTCAAGTCTTTAATACTTCCACATTGTTTGGAAGGTGGAATTGTCCAGAATCTCGATATTCACTTCAGAGTTTTACGAGGGCGGTCCGATAATAAAGGTATAGGGGACGGGCATACGAGACCTGCGCGCGCAGCTACGACGTCAGATGCATACATAATAAAGACATGTCAGTAGTAGTTACCTGGCGTACAGCAAGTTGACAAAATGACCGGTGTTATCGACAAATATGTCAAAGTCGAAGTTCGAGGAGTAATCAGATTTCTCCAAGCTGAAGGAGTATATCAAAGCGAAATTCATCGCAGGTTGGTTAAAGTTTATGGACAGAACGTTTTAAGCCGAAAAGAAGTTGGTGTATGGTGTAAGAAATTTAAAGAAGGGAGGACGGAACACTGGATGATGATCCAGAGCGCCTTAGAGGCAGACCGAGAACCTCACACGGCTTGATCATGGATGATCGAAGAATAAAAGTTCGTGAACTTTCCGCAATGACAGGTATTCCAAAGAGCACTGATCACGAATCATGTACGTAATTCCTAACAACGATAGGCTTCTTTAGAAATCAAAGGCTCCCCTTTTCATTCTCGAATGCCTTAAAATCATATCGGTCCTGGGCATTTCGGTTGCCTGATTTGTTTCATATTGATAAAGCATATGAAATGGATTAATGTGTATTACAGCGCCGTATAATAATGAATATTCGTACTAAAATTTTTATTTACTAAATGTCAAGCGCGTCCTTTGAATTATCTGAAGTTCAAATTTTATTTCATTTGGACCAATAGAACGCATTCTACAGCCTTCTCAAGTAGGAAACTTATTTCTTGCTAACCCTGTATTTTATATTTTTAATAGTATTTTCCATTTTTAATTTTCAAACATCTTCCTTTATTGACTGTATTTATATTTTGTGCTGTAAGTATTAAGAAGCAAGTTAGCGTTTAAGGTATTTGACTTTTTGATCGTTGTTAGGCCAACGCTTCTCTCCTCCAGCATTAATCGGCCTCGGTAGCTCAGTGTTGTATGATCCGCCGCTGGTCCCGTGTAGTCGTTCGCCGGCTGCACGTTAAAGAACCCTTGCGAGGCAAAATTTGCGGCCCCTATAACGCCGTCCTGAAATAACCATGGCAGTTGAAAAGGACGTTAATACCAAACAAACCAAACCAATCCTCCAGCATTAATTTGCCCGAATTCGATGGAACTACTGCATTTGAGAGCACCTGGTATCTACAGACGCCTGTTCCCAAAATGACTGAAGACAATTAATCTGTAGAAAAATACAGTTCAGTTTTTTTTAACAAATTTCTGATTTATTCAATTTAAAATTAATCATTTGTATTATTAAGTAGCGAAATAATGGCGCTATTATTGGTTTTACAATGTCCGTCTGTCCGTACTAGGGTTGTCATTATTACCGGATTTCGTATTACCGGTAATACCGAAAAGGTACATCTCCATTACCGGTATTACCGATAATACCGGTAATAAAAAATTTCAAGAATTTTATATTTAAATTTATTGCAATTTTAATACTCCTACTAATAAAATAAAATCTTTTCAAATTTTAATATATTTCACATTTATTACATAAATGCGTTGCATTTTCTAATTAATTTGTATTGCAACTTTTGAGCATTAGAAAAAGCACTTCAATCCCGTTACCTCTAAAGTGACGGGCCCCCCCCCCTAACGAAGCACTCTATTATTGAAATTTTTTTTACAGAAAAGAGCGCATCCGCGGAAGATTCTTATTTATTATTTTACGAGCATATCCTCGTATTATTTATTTAATTTTTACGTGCCATATTACAGCATAGATGCCAGATCAGTATGAGCACGGCTACCTGAAAAAAATCATACAAAACATTGCTAGTCATATTTTTTACAAGAAAATACAATCATTATATGAAGAATGAAAAACATTAAAAATATTGCAAAATCGAATCAAACGCTGAAACGAAGACTGATAATAAAATTGTCACCAAGTTTAGTGACTGAGGTGTTTCCCAAGGCTCCTGATCGTTCATCACAATCAAGGAGCAAGCTTGGATGTACGGTAGCGCCATCAGTTGTTAATAGCCGCAGCATAAACAATTTAGCAGGACAAAGTCCTAAGCAGAAGCGTCGTAAGCGGAAAAGGCGGAAGGTGCGTAAAAAGATGCGCGAGAAGAAAGGGGCGGAGCGGGAAAATTCAGATCGTGGAGAGAGAACCGAAATTCGAGCGAGATGGACACGAGGAAATCGCTCCGTGTCATTAAACCGAGGTCGTTCTAGTACGCCTCAGAAAATCACGGCCGAACAGAAGGAACGGCTGCAGTTTTTGGACGATTCCTTCCCGACATCCCTGAGCGTGAGGAGCTTCTAAAGAAAACGCCCCCGCAGCCAGAAGCGAATGCGCAATTTCATGAACTGCTATTGAAACATTCTTTGTGTTCCATGAATTTAGTTTTGGCGGCCAAGCCAAGCCAGCAGACGGTATTTTTCTACTCAGAAGCGAGTGAGCACGAAGTGACGCCGAGCAAGGAACCCGTGGTCGGTGGAACACCAGTTCGTTCACCTAGAATCACAGGAGACGTCCCTCGACTCATCGCAGAGCCTCACCGTCTTCGCTACAAGGACGTTGGTCGTCGCAGCGAATTTGGAGGCGTCGGAGCTACATTGGCTGAGTTCCCTGGACGTAAGCTTAATTCCGGAGGGAAGGAGTGCCTGGATTACACCGTGGAGGCATAATCGTCCAAAAAGGAGGGAAGGAGTGCCCTACATAAGGTGGGTGAAGTTTTTGTCCAGTAAATCTCTTATGCTCGATTATATTCGCGGTTGCTCTCTCCTACGTTCTTGTGAAATATTTTTTTTCCCGCTCGTGCGCGCTGCTTAAAGCTTAAGGCAAGAGAAGGGGGGGGGGGGGCGAGCTACCATGAGTGTTACTTTCGCTCGCTGAACATTTCCTCTCAAGTAAGCCATTTAAGCAACGCGCGCGTTTGGTTAAACATTTTATATTGTACTTTCCGCATCGTTTAGAAATTTTCTAATCCGCCTCTCTTTTAACTATTTTAGTTATCAGCGGCTTCGAGCCCAATTTTAACGCGAGGCGTCGCCGTTTTCCTTACGGTGCAGCGGAGGTAGCGTCCAATTCTTAATATAAGATTCCCGACTCGGCGCAAGAAAACCCAGTACGGTAATTACGACAGTCGGTTGCTGCGTCCGTTGTTGTCTCGGTCATCCCAGGTCTTTTTGTCCGGGTAATGACATGAGTTTTCTTTGTTGGACATTAAGCGGAACTTTTTGATGGTGCCACTTAATATTACATACGAATACTTGAATCAAAGTTTTCATATATTGATTGTAAATCCGAGGTTCGTTCCTTGGATGGACTTAGACCTTTCATTGGTCGCTCTTGTCTTCGCCTAATGTTAGAGCTTGACAAGGGGTCCGGAATACTTGTTAATTGATATTCATATTAATTTATTGTTAAACGGATTTGTTTTTTCCGTATGGGCAAGGCCCAAGGCCCTAAGCGTTTCTTGCGTTTAAGTAAGATCGCGCCCATTTCCGTATTTATTCATGTAAGTGAATTATTTCCTTTTATTTGCTTAATTTTAATAAATGATTTATGCCAAAAGATATGCTCTGTTGTCTCTTGTTAGTATGCTTACTCTTCCACTGCGCAATACTCTTTTATCCATGACAAAAATCCAAACATTAGAGAAAAATGGCCATTTCGAAGACGAAAAGAACTCACCTTAAATTTAATATAAGATCAAAATATAGAATGAGTAACCTCTTACAAGTTTAACATCAAATAGAATATCTTGCCATATTTAAGACCTGCTGAACACAACGTATATAACTTATTTTGACATTTCTGAAAGAGTTCAGTTGTGCCGACTCAGTTTTAAAATATCTTATAAAAGCCACAAGAACAAAACGTCTTTCGAAACATAAAGAGTTTGTAAATGAGTCGGCACTCAACTAGTCTACCATATCATGCAATTTTCCAAATGTTTCTATATTACTAAGATTACTAGGGCCACCTAGAAAAGCAAAATTAATTCTCAGTAACTTCCATGATATGCTATTTAAAGGAAAGCCTAGAATCAGCACACCCAAATCACAGATAGCAGTAACCCTCATGGCTATAAAAGAGTGTGTACTAGGTTTATTCAGATACTTTAAACGCTCTAAATGTGATTCTGAAAGCACAAATGCTGTAGATTCAAACCGTTTAGTTCAGTGGGTTTACTTAGAACCTTACAATTAATAGATAGTTTACAGTTCCATTTTTGGCCATACTATGTAGTTTCGAATAAAGAGTATTTATAGGTGTATTTTAATGAATTTTTATTACCGGTATTACCGAAATACATTTTTTGTTAGAAAACCGGTAAAACCGGTAATAACATCCCTAGTCCGTACGTACGCTTCAGAATTTCTGCATTTTTTGAGGTAGAAGGTTGAAATTCGAAATGTAGCTTACTATGGGAAGGTGTACCTTCACTGGGTTCGAAATTAGAGACCAAGTGATCATGTGTTATTTATGTATGTAAAGGAATGAAATTAGATATACAGATTTCTCTAGGCAAAATCTACATTACTATGAAGTTTGGGCCAAATTTTCCCCGTAGGGTCGGAGTTGGCAGTCACTTGGTCTTTAGAACTATGGCAACATATGGCAGGTGATATATCATATGATCGAAAATGATGAGAAAGGAAAGAAGATAGGGTTCTTTTATATTTTATAAATACTGCGTTATAGAAAATCAATATCTTATATATTATCAAAAAATTGAGGGGGTTTAAAAGTTCAGATGAAGGGGTAAAAATAAATGAACTCAGGGCTTCCGCTACTTATAATAATAATAATAATAATAATAATAATAATAATAATTATAATTATTAAGGTTAAAATTGAACCTTTGAATTTAAAGTCTCCAACACTCAGTTCACAAATACGTGACAGTGATAATGCTCGTCCACACGTGGCTACTCTGGTCGATCACTTTCTCGAAATTGAAGATATTCAATAGATGGAGTGATGGAACATAAGCTTATTCATGCTTTACATGTTGAATCATTTTTGGATTGTTTATTTGCTCTATAATGAAACATTTTCTACCATATTAAAGTTCGTTGTTCACTTCCTGAGAGTCGTCTTAATTTTGTGTATGTCAATTTAATTTTGGGCACCAGTGTAGAATTTTTATTTAAACCATCCTCGATATACGCTTTTACAGTAGCTGGAACTGTTTCCGAATATTTAAAGTGAATAATATTAATGTGTTGGATAACACTGACTAGCCGTACTTCTAAAAAAAACCTTTGATGGCAAAATAAACGTGTAATTTATGTGAATCTATTTAAAGAAATTGTGAATTTCAGAAGGGCCATTGACTTTATTTGCTCTTCTGTTTTCTTCTTATGAGCCTGCAAATTATATTTTTTCGCTCTCTTGATTGCGCGGCAATTTTTTTTAATGAAACTCGAAAAGTGTAACTTTAATTGACTTTCTATTTTAGTCATTCTCGTAAACAATTAGGATAGGGAGGAGAGTGGCGCTTTAAAGTTTAAATATAGAATTGTTTTGAAATATGTGGGTTAGATATTTTTTAGCACGGATAATTTTTTTTTATTTTAATTAAAAAGTTTTTTGTTGTTAATGTGTGACATGTAATCTGGAAATGTTCCAAGTGGATCCATTCATCGCAGGGAACTTCTTCTTGTTTCGTTTCTTCCTATCAAGTTGGCAACGAATGCGAGCATTTTGAACATTTTTTACGAGAAGCGGAATGAAATTTTCACTCGTTTTTATTCCGGCAAAGATAAAATAAAAATGGGTTTTGGCTTTTTCTTTTGTGACAAGAGGATTGCTGAAAAACGTAAAATAATCCAAAAACGAGAACGTTGAGAAGTTTCATCGGCGGCCAACGTGAACATTTTAAGTGATGACAATGAGAATGATTGTGATGAGATGTTTGCATTAAAGTGAAGAGCATTCTTCGATTATATTCAGTTAATGTTAATTGTAGTAGAACTATCTATTTACTAAATACAGGGTCTTTATAATTAAAGTTCCATTTTGACATGGCCATAAAAAAAACTACTGGACCAAAAGCTATAATACTTGGTAATATTATACAAGAGGGCATGGGAAGTTTATACCCGCCAAAAAAAAAAATTAGTTCAAAAGGTTACCACCAGCATGGAATGGCGCTCTATGCAATATTCGTATACGAAATTAGACACGAAACATGCCAACATATTTTGGGATAACATTTTTGGGGCAGCAAGCTAACCTTGCTTTATTACAAACGACAACAACTAGATTCTGATAGAGCAATTAGATTACATGATTGCAAACGCTCTGACTTTTCAGTGCCTTACACATTCCCATCATTCAGATTAGACTGGAGAAAGAAATAATCAGAAAGTCGAGGAAATTTATGAAATATAATCAGATCAAAGTAATTTGACCACACTTTCATATGAGCTCATCATATGGTTGATAGGATATTTAATTGTTAATTTAGTTACGTGATCATTCATGTGATTTCTTGTTTCATTGTGCGGCTTTATTTCACTTTCGTGATCTGAAGAACACTGAAGTCTATATCTGGAAAACGTTAATCGTGTAATTTTTTTCTAGTGATCTGACCATCTTAGTAAATTTTTTTTATAGAAAACGATGTAATGGGAATAGTAATCAACAGCGAATCCGTGTTTTATTTGGATTCGTTGCTTTTGTAATGTCGAAGGTTTTATGTCTAACAAAGATAAGATTGACCACTTTTCCCATCTTTGCTTTTCGGAGTAATCGTAGTTTCTTGGTGTCTACTGCCGTATACGTACATTTAAAAATTCTTAAGTCAAGTACCAGAATTTTAGTCAAGTGCTAAAATTGTCAAGGTTTTTAGACTGTGCAGCTCATATTTTTGTGGTTTGATTTTTCAAATGTATATTTATATTTTAAAGTGCTGTTCAAGGGTTTTTAAATAATAGGGATGGTTCTTATTTTAAATGTAAATAACTGTATATATGAATTTTTATATTTAGGGTATGGAAGGTTTTATAATTGTATGAAAATTGGCTTAATTATTTAAGTTTTAAATTTCCGATATTTAAACAGTTTTTGTACGATAGGATTTGTTGTCAGTTTTATTATCTGTATTTATTTTGTTTATATTAAATCTTGTTGAAGTTAAATGATATAATCTCTATATATAAATAAACCTGTCTTTATTGAATTTTTTTATTGTGCATCATTTTATGGTGCGTTCACATTTTAGTGTTCCTCTCTCATTTTATCTTTTATAAACTATTGTCCCACTTGAAAACCACGGAAACGGCTAACTTTTCTGTTGATTAGAGGTTTTCCTATTCCATAATTTATCCTTCTTGCGTTACTCTTGAGTACAGTTAATTATTTTTCTTTTACAGTATCATATGTGTTTTAAATTGTTTATCTTCATCTAATGAAGTTTTTATATAAGAGTAGGAGTTGCAATATTGAGTAATTAATTAAAAATAGTAACTCTTTTTAATTAAAGAAAATAGAAAAAATAAAATAAATATTAAAATATTGATAAATAAGCTCCACAAGATCTTCGATTCATCTGTGCTTCGTCCACTTCATATTGTATTTCTCCACATTGGGTGACTTTCATTTATCAATTTCTTTAATATTTATTTTATTTTTTCTATTTTCTTTAATTAAAAGGAGTTACTATCTTTAATTAATTAATGAAGTTTTTGTTGTAAATAAAAATTGTAAGCGGTAATTTTTTTTCTTTTTTTTGGATTTTCATTATCACTTACTCAGTTGAAGCTTGAAATTGTTCCATTAGAAATGAAATAATTACAATATAAATGTGTTACAAATCGTTAATATGGCTCCTCATAATTTAACCCATTTGATCCCAGTGGCAGGAAAACCTTAAACAACATTTGGTCTTTTATTTTGTTTTATATATTTGATTATTAATAGTGCCACCAGAGGTGTCCCTATTTATTGCATTACAGGGTGATCATGACTTTCCTTTTCTCCAAATGTGTGTCGTAGAGTTCAGCTGTATATAAGTGGAAGGAGGACATTTTGAACACCTTCTGTGAACTCCTCTGTTAAGCCTAAGACAGAACATTAAACAAAAAATTTCATTGATATTGTGCATGCATGCGATTATCATTATCATTGGTCATAAAGTCGCCCTGTATTCTATTTAACAAAAGAAAAAAAAAAGTGGGCGCGAAATTTTAATCGTGGTTTAATTTTTATTGCAAGAATTCTAACAACTGAAATTGGAAAGTTAGTTGCACTTGCCCAGTTTTTATGTCGTTGCAAGGAGAAAAGCTGATAGAATTAATAGTTGGGCGAATTAGTCCGATTATACGTATATAGACTGACATAAAATAGATTTAAGTGTCTATTCAGTCGATTTTTTAAGGGGAAAACTCTGTTCCTTTTGAACCTTCAAATTCAGAAATAATTTGCGTAAATTTAAGCACATGTAAGTTTCATTAAGATACATGATCGTTTTAAAATTCAGTCCAGGTGCTTGTAAGTAGCGTTAGATAAACGTGTATTATGAGAGTTCATGATGATCTCCCTTATCATTACTTGTAATATCAACTCGATCAATTGAAAGATGACTGATCTAGAATTTTTCATCAGCGTGTAGAGTTTCCTTATTCGATTTCCAGAGAAAATAACCCAAAAGGGAATCTCTAATCCACAAGGAGAACTGAAATATGTTCTCCATCTTTAGTGGAGAAAGACAAAATTAAGAAGTAAAAAGGCTAGGTTAGGTTGGGTTTTTAGGTTAGGTTAGGTATCCGAACTTGATATCCGAAATACGCCTCCGGTATTTCAGTTCTCCCTGTGGATTAGAGGTTTCCGTTTTGGTTGTTTCATTCCACAGTTTTTTCTTTAGTTTTGGAGGGAAAATAAGGATTGCCAAATGTATTCTAAATACCAAATGTCCACTGGAAATAAACGAGGCGTTTCGGTTAAATTAGGGAAAGCATCCATACTCGTTATCTAAACAAATCAACTTAATCGGAACAATAATTATAGCCACAAATAAGCTTGAAAGAAGCACGAGGAATGTTGTTTTGTGACGCGATGTTCTACTGTTGCCAGATAAATCGTCACTGCCACCTCCTCCAATAAACAAATACGCCAAATTACATTGAACAGAGAATTTAGTAAAATTAGTTTTATTCTTAGTCTTCTATAGTTTTCTCCTCTTTGACTTCTCCTTCCTAATGATAAGCATTATTCCAGAATCCTCAATTGGGTGGTGGAGACAGGATGCATTCCACAGTACCAGTAGATTTGAGCTTTTCCTTCCCTTTCCTCTCTGTTTGCCAACTGGTTTTGGTAAGGCAGCCTGTCGGAAGAGCTTTACACTTTTGCCTTATTTACATCGCCTCCCTCTTTTTTTTTTTTTTGGAGGGGCTGCATTGATCTTGTCGACTTGCCAAGAATTTGCCTCATTTCCCTTCCAACCCCTTCAACTAATCTTTCAAACTTTTGGCAAGCGACAACAACCTGTCTGCTATTCATTTCCATCATCGAGAACTCTGTCACATTAAAGGACTATATTAGGAATAGATTGGCAATCGTCGAAATGTCACTAAGTTTCTTCTTTTCATTGGTTCGATAGCTTGCTGTCGAAATTTCACATGATGCAGGAATCTTTTTATTAGCTGTTCATCAAAGGGAGAGGTACGGTCCGTCTGTCTGAGGTTAAATAACGGGGGTGATTTTGAGAAAGCTTGAAACTTAAGTTCGAGGCAAATGTGTGTAGGACGTTCTAACGGATATGAAAAAACAGTTTTATTGGAGAAAATGATTTATTAATAAAAATGTCGGAAAAATTTTGTCCTCGGCAACTCGTTGTCTTTGATTGGTTTGGTTGGTTTGTTTGGTATTAACTTCCTTTTCAACTGCTATGGTCATTTCAGGACGGCGTTATAGGGGCAGCAAATTTTCCCTCGTAAGGGATCTTTAACGTGCAGCCGGCAAACGACATTGTCTTTAAGAAATACACTCAATTACAAAATAAGATTACTTATTTAGGAGATAATTTGTAACAACCCGGAGCCAATCCAGGACTGTTCCCAGAAAACACGGTTAATAAAAAATAAAACAGTTCTCAGTGACAGAGTTGATGATTGAGTCAAAAACTTCTTTATCGAAATCCGTACTTGGTTTGTATAAGTAAAGTTTCAAATGTGCTCGAGGAGTAGTACCGACTACTCTAAAAACATCTAATAAAGAGGGGGCGTCAGTTTTAATTATTAAAAAAACGAAATTGGATTTAAAGATCTCCATTCAGAAATACAGAGGGTTGAGTAAGTTAAAACTAAACGATTTACATATGCAAATTCTCCAGCCACGTTGTTGACAGGGCTAAGTAGTCGTGAGAGGACATCGCTTCATCATTCTTAATCGTTGTACAAACGCTAGCTGCGAGAATGCCGCCAAAAATCGATATTGGGAAGGATATATAAATGCACTTTCCGACGCGAAGTGGTTCTATTCCATGATTATAAAACAATGCAAATCTAGGGGTATCACCATTTCGAAGGCAGGAACCTGTAACATACTGAATAAAAACAGAAAAACCGCAATAAGGTTGGACGAACCTGGACCCTCGAGATAACGACCCACTCCAAGCTGAATACCGGAGGTTGTAGTCAAAGTCAAGCGTCTCATCTCTGCAGAAAATCCCAAAACTCAAAGGGCTGTCGCAAATAAGGTAGGGGTATCACAGTCAACGGTACGCAACATAATCCACAAAAATCTTCGACTGGTTAAGCGTCCGAAATCTTGTATGGGTGCATCAGGATAAAGCTGCGAGTCTTACGTCCAAGTCAACGGTCGCCCATCTGCGAACACTGGAACAAGAGACGAGCATACATTCAATTCCGTTTGAAGACATACCCGTGAAATCTCCAGACGCATCCCCCATGGATTATTGCGGCTTTGGATTGCTGAAACGCGCCCTTGGAGGTAGACGACCCCGTACATTGGGCGGTCTATGGAAAGCCTGTGAAGAGGGGTGGGCACAGAACTACCTAAATTCTCTGATGTCCATAATGTCAAGTATCAATAAACTAAATAAAAGGAATAAAGATCAAAAAAAGATACGGTAGAAAATACTTTTAATTGCCTTACGCGTTTCGGTTTACACCATCTTCGGAGGCTGATATAGCTACAAAGGTTTAGCTGCCCATGCCAGGGTTTATATAAGCTAGGTGCAAGCGCAAAGTGTGCGGACTCTGGTGAGGGTTTCTTGCGTTAGCTTCGGGAGAGCTCCTTGGTTTACATGCGTGCACAAGGTAGAAGAAAAGGCAAAAATAAATTAATTACTTTTGTGCTTAATTGTAGGGATATCAATTAATTTTAAACATGTCAAATAACAACTGCCGTGTAGTAGGATATGGTAATACATACAAAACTGCCAAAAAAGCAAGAAAAACCAATTCATTTCTACAATTTCCCGTCCAGGCCATTTGAAACTGAACGGAGGCAGAAATGGATCCAGTTTGTGAAGCGGAAAGCGTTAAATTTGTTTTCAATCAAATAAAATATTAATTCAAGTATAATAATTTAATTATGATTGAACAATATGTTCAACAGAATTACAGGTGAGGAATGGATGCCCACCTCATACATGTATGTATGCAGCAATCATTTCATTGGTAGACCAAAAAACGTTCATCCCAGTCATCCAATGTGACTCAAAAAAGTTCAACGCTTTCAGCGGTAATTCACGGTCAACAAAAGTAGTCTCTTTCTAGTGGATGTTTAATATTTCCCAAATTTCGCTGTTTAAGTCACAATGAAATTTTGTTAGCACTCACTTTAATATGATTTTATACGTTGGTTTATTTATTCTTGTTTGAGGCACGCATTGTCCGGTAATAACACTGTGACTGATATAAATTTCTTCGTTCACAGAATCCATATCATCACCTTACTTCTAAAACCCCGTAAGTCCGAATTTTTCTGAAAATGAGGTTATACTTACTTTTTGTTCATTATGGAAGCCTTCTTCGATGTAATAAAGCCTCGTAAGTCTAGAGTTTACATGAATTATAAAAAACGAAAAGAAAAAAACAACCTCACGCCAGTAAAAGTAATACGCAATCAAAGAAGTTTGCTTATTATTGCTCTCCTGAAAAATTTGTTAAATTAGACTTATGAGGTTTTAGAAGTAAGGGGACGATATGCTTTGAATCAACTAATTACTTCCCTTTTTATGGTACTAGCTAGAAAAGAAGAGCTGCAAATTGTTTCACAAAAAAAAACTAATTTAAGCACATTTTCCATCCTGAATGTCAATTTAAAATTCTTAAATACCAGCTAACTCAATGTTAGCATTGCGTTTCTCTCCCGACTCTAGTTGTTTAGCCTCCACCAGGTGCGCATTCACTAGCGCTCCTAGCGGCATGCACCTAGCTTATACAAAGAGTAGACAGGGGTAAAGGTTGTTGATTGGTGGAACATAAAGGTTTTGATTGGTATAAACAAAAGAATAATATGCTCAAAGATTGGAGGATTAAATTTGGAGATAATGCGGACCTAATAGAGGGCTGTTATGACGTCATCTGGTCTTGGATGTTTTGTCTGCTTCAATGAGGAGGTCAAGGATGTCGCCTCTTTCAAAGGTGGTCTGATTATTATGTATGTTGGTGTGGTCTTTTCTTATTTCGATTTCTTCTTGGATTATGATCCTGACTTTGTTGCTATCTTTCCAAAGGATATCCATAGGTGTTTCTGCTTTATGAGGTGTTCAGCATAGGTGGACTTGTTGTCACCATTTACCCAAGACCGCCTATGCTCACTAAATCTTTCCTGAAATGATCGC
This sequence comes from Rhysida immarginata, assembly GCA_023313115.1. Lineage (NCBI taxonomy): Eukaryota > Metazoa > Arthropoda > Chilopoda > Scolopendromorpha > Scolopendridae > Rhysida > Rhysida immarginata. The sequence continues at coordinate 1,815,131 of JAHWFO010047825.1, read as the reverse complement.
GTCGTTGAGCCGATGTAATATGCATTGCAGTCCGGGCATGAAAGTTTGTAAACTCTTGCTTGCTTGAACCTGCCTTGTTCGGTAGTCTTCTTTCTGGTCTTCAGGATGACTCGGTTGTTCATTTTTGTTTTGAAGGTAACTCTTAGGCCTTCCTCTTTGAAGATCTTGACCAGCTTGTAGGCTTCAGGACCAAAGTAGCTGATTGTAACGAAGTCGGTCTTCTTATCGAGCTGGTTGGCTGGTTGTCGTATTGATCTTTTGGTGCTGTTGTAGATTGCATCGGTGATTTTATCGGGGAAGGCGTTGAGGCGGGCCAGTTTGCAGGTGGTGGCTATTTCTCTCTTCTTACCTTCCGTTGTGATCGGGTAGGTGAGGGCTCTTCTGAAACTATGTGCTATTGCTGCATTCTTGTGGTGTGTTTGGTGGTTAGAATCAAAGGGTATGATTGTTGCTGCGGTGGATGGCTTCCTGAATATATCAAATTGTAGTTTCCGTGTTTAGTGGTTCCTATAAATGTTGACATCTAAGAAGCTGATCTGTTGATTGGTTTCCTTTACCAAGGTGTAGGTTATGGATGGGTGAAAGTCATTACATGTCTTCAGTATGTCATCATAAGTGCTTTTTTGTTCATTAAAGATTTTCAGAGTATCATCCACATACCTTTTGTAGAAGATGATTGTTGAGTCTTCCATTAATTTGTCAATCTTGGGTTCTTCGATGTATATAAACTCTGGCATGGACAGCTAAACCTTTATAGCTATATCAGCTTCCGAAGATGGTGTAAACCGAAACGCGTAAGGCAATTAAAAGTATATTCTACCGTATCATTTTTTGCCCTAGAGTCCTTTTATTAAATTCTCTACGGCGAAGTCTTATTGAATGGAAACTGCGATGCAGAGCCATAATTCGACACCGTGGGCACCAGATAGAACATCACCGAACACGGCGGCGGGGTTTCTTATAGACTTATGACGCTTGCAAATCGTTTAGTTGTAACGTACTCAACCCACTGTAAATGAAACGATGATAGCTTAACAGAATTTTTTCCTGAATTAAAGTAAAGTTGATGACAAAATTTGTTTAAATCTGGCTTTAATTGCCAGTTGCCAAGAAACCAGTTTTTGGAATTATAAGAGATTAAAGGCAACCCAATCATATGTTGATTCATGACAACGATAGGCCTCATGCAACTACAGCAACACAACAAGAATTACGACGTTTCAAATGGGACGCTTTTGACCATCTCCCTTACAGTCCCAACTTGGCGCCTAGTGATTTTCATCTTTTCCCTAAATGAAGGGCTTTCTCGGGGGAACACACTTCCAGCGTGATGAAGCGCTTAAAGAAGCAGAACCTTCATGGCTTCACTCATTACCGGCAGATGAGAATAGCATCGGCATTAAACTGGAGTCTCGTTATGAGAAGTGCCTCAATAACAATGGCGATCATGTAGGAAACTAGTATTAGGTTTAGTATTGTTGCAAATAAAGTGTGGTTTTATATCTTTTGTTTTTTGTTAAGACACACAATTTCTGAACGACCATGGTATTTTTATTTTATTTGCCATTTCTCGCCTTTTGAATTTTTCTATATTTTTGTTATAAAAATTGGTAATTGAATTGTTAATTGAATTCCGCCTAAAATTCCGTTTCAGATGCTTTATCGCTACGGTGCTTGAATTTTTATTTTTTAGTGTTTTGCTTCGAGGTAATTATTGTTAAAATTAAAAGTTCAGAGTAGCATCCCTAATTTTCCAGGACAATATCGGCCAGTCGGTGAATTTATTACTGTATAATATCCACTTAATAAGTAAATCCTCAAGCTGATGAACACCCGTGCCATGAATCTCTATCATTGGATGTTCACATCGGTAGCGGATATTTCTCGGCACGGGGGTTTCATGATCATTTCCTGCGTGGATTTCAAAGCATGAACGCTACCAGACTGCCCAATATCATCCGGGAAAATTAGGGAGAGCTAACATTTCGGAAGGGTGGACTTTATAAGGCACATAAAGAGCACAACGATTATTTCGAGGTGGTACACTTCGAGCAAGATCATAGCTGAACAACTTGCTCACTATAACAGCAGCAGTAACGAGATGAGGATTTCAGTACACACTGCACGCCTCGTACTGGACATTGTAAACTTGAGGATTAGAAGCATGTCAAAATACCGCAGAAGGAGAAAGCGCAGCTTATGGAATGGAGGCAGGGTGGGTTCATATGGGCCTTCGATTTCGAGTACGTTTGGTACTCTTAATTTTGTTTATATCTAATTAAAACGCTATAAAGATTAAAAGTAGAGCTTTGAATAAAAATAAAATTCATCTAACTCCTGCAGCATATTGAAAAGAGGCTTAAAGCGAAAGCACAGCTCGCAGATGTTTGAAGATAGCTTAACGTTAATTAAAAAAAAGTTTGGTGAGTGGCAACGCCCGGTCTGAAGACCCAATAACTGGAAGAAAACTAAATGTAACGAAACTTGGGACTAACAAGGGAACCCTACATAGCCTAACCGCTTTAACAATGGAGTCCTTGTATGGCTACCTGTGCTGAAATTTTTTCGTTTTCGCGGTTTATTTTGAAAAAAACACAATTTCGCACTCGCTTGTTTTGCAAGCATCTATAGTAGCTTCAGATGAGTAACATATTTCCATTTGGTGGAAATCTGTGACATACATGTTCGAGGGATTCCCTTGTAAGTGTTGAGAGAATGGGGAGATAGGTATAGTACATCATTGTAGTACTAAGGAGATTGTATAGTACATCATTTTAAATCGCATTAAGAAGAGGATGATGGGTCTATCACGCCCAACATTACCACTCAAGGGCTACTATTCCTATGATTATGCATTAGGCGACGATTAGCCTCTGTGAAAACAGAAATTATTGATAAGGTTGATTGAAAAATAATGAACAGTGCTCGTTACATTCTCATTTTAACAACTTCATATTTTTTTCATCTTCTGTTTTTAGCAGTATCTTAAGAGTATTGCCCCTATCGAGAATGCCTCACCCCAGAACAATAAGAAGAAAAAAAAAAACCTGAAGTTTGAGAGATGATTAATGAAGCGCTTATAACAAACAAATCAGGGTTCTACGCTTGGTCTTATTCTTTTTAACCTATATTTGTATGATCTAGATCTGCATATTAATGAGGATAATGCTAACTTATTTGCGTATGCCGAGCATTTTAAAATATCCAGATGTATTTATAAACAATCGGACTGTTCCGTCTTAAGGACAATAGGTTAGGCTTCTATCACTCGAATGTACACGTAAGAAATCCTGCCATGTTTAATTATCAAATTACCGACACAATATTTGATCAGTACAGCATCAATTAAAGATCGAGGAATTTTTTATGATAATACTTGTACTTTTAATAATCAAACTAAGGAGCTTATTTTATAGTTTTCTAAACTGTCTGGAATATTTAAAGGATTTTTATTTATGAAATTAATAAATGAAAACTGGAATTATTTCTCCAAACTTAAGACCGCGATATTATTTGAAAAATGGAAGGAAAAATTCTGCGACCTGGATTCGAACCAGGAACCACGTGTATCACGTTCGACGATCCTACCAATCGGTCTATCGCAAACGGTACAACGAGGCTATCTCAAAGTAGTCAAGATGGAAGCCCAATGTTAGGGCGGGTACCCGACCCAATTGGTAGAGGCATCGAGCCTGACACTCGTTGTTCCTGGTTCGAATCCAGGTCGCAGAATTTTTCCTTCCATTTTTTCAAATAATATCATGAGATTATGTATTATTCCTTTCTTTAATACTTTTACATTAATTTTTAATACTCTTATGTTAAGTAAAATTAGATAGGGTATTGGAATTTGGTTTACCGGTGAAAGATTAGAAAGGAAAATTAACGCTCTTATTAATAAGTAGAGGACAGTCAAGTATTATTGGCCTTAGAATCGCATGCTCAGTTTTTATATAATATCTTAAGTAATAGGCTTAATTCCACTTTTTATATGAATGCTTTAGATTTTAATCTTGCTAATATCGACAATAGATCTGGTTAAGTCTTCGTCAAGATTTTTACCGATCTAAATTAAAATTCTCTGATCTTAAATTTAAATTAGCAGTTTCTTTTAACAAACTAGTAAGTTTTATATTAGTTGATGTGTATGGTTCGTGTTTTCGTCCTTTTCTTTATTTATTAATCCCGTTTTGGGCCTTAGCCCTTTGGGGGTCAACGGAGATTCATCCGCTTTTCTCTTTAGCGTGATTTTTTCCCTTTGCTGCTACATTACAATTAAATTATGATCATCTGTTCTTAGTGAACTTTGCAATTCCGTAATATTTCACTGTAATCTGGAATGCTTCGTGTTAGCCGTCAATATTTCATAATGTGTTTCCGTATAGGGCAAATTGACTAAGATGTAAAAATTGACGAAATTAGTTTTAATTTTGGAAATCTGAACGAATACAGTACATTCATTCGATGGAAACTGAACTTTCTTTAGTCACTTCTTTCTTCCCTTTTTTCTTTCTTTATTTATTTCGCATGCTCTTCTTTTCTGCTGTTTTACATTATTTATTTGTTTATTCGCTATTATTGTATTAAGGAAACCATTTTCTTTGTTTTTCTTGCAATTCAATTCGAAAGAAACAAATATGATGGAGAGGAAACACAAACATCCTGAAAAGAAAAGATTTTCTCCTTCGTTTCTCAATTGTCTCGATTTTCTTTATTTTTTCTTCTGCCCTGTGTTTTCTTTGTTTCTTTTTATATTCCCCCCTTCGCACCTTTCCTTCCTCCCTCTTCTTTCTCCATTTATTCGTCTCTCTCTTTCTTTCTCTTGTGTTGGGGTGCACAACGGAATGTCTTTCGTCGAACCATCGACGCTGACTCAATAGCATCGTTTAATAATTGGATTAGATTTTTATGGCGCTCTCTTCACGTGTCGACGAGAGAACGCTTACGAAGAAATTGCCTGGCAATGAAGGCGGCGCTTCTTCTTCCTCCTTCGAGGCCCCTTTTGCCTTCGAGGAACCTTTAAAGGAAAAGTACGGAGCGTGCGGGGAAATTGAAGCTCACCGAGTTTTGCTGCCGCCTATGAAATGGGAGGAGAGAAAATAAGTTAATCGATTTTTTTTCTTTACCCTCATATCTCTTTCTTTCTCTCTCTCTCTTTCTTTCTTAGTGCCTGTGTGTGCGTGTGCATGTTTCTTATTTTCTCGTGATCTCGGTCTCTCCCGTTTTCTCTCATTCCCTGTGGTATGGAGCTTTGTTTTGCGTTCAAAGCTTGAGACCATGCTTTATTCATCGAACATTAGGAGTTTCCTTTGACTCCCTTTAACATTCAAATCCCAACAACTTTCACTTTCAGTCTCGTTATCCTTCATTATCTTTAATTTCACCCTTGCCTTTCTTTATAAAATCCTTATTAGAATTTCTTTATATTAGTTAGGCTCTCACTCATGCTTTAAGCGTATGTACCCTTGAACTGCACACCTGATCCCAAATAAACAGACACCTTGTGGATCAATTCTTTCGTTTAAATTCACGTAAACTTATTGGCCAACTTATTTATTTATAATGCATAAACGAGTGTCAGTCTCAAGGGAGACAAATGATCCAGAGACTCATCAGGCATGTTCAACATTACGTCTCATAATAAAAACCAAATTAATAGCAAAGAAACCCTAATATTATGATGACCACATAATTTCTAGTCAAATAAATATAATGGAAAAGTAATCAAAAATTGTTTTATTTGCTATTGGTCAAGTCGTCTTCTGGTTCATTAGCGCATTTTCACTTGACCATTAACTGTGTTTACCCGAACATCCTCCTGCTTTTGTCAGAGAGTGGCTTAATAATAGTTTAGACTACGAATGAACACGACAGTTGAAAACTGAACCCCCCTACATTGTCTCTAAGTTTCTTTCAAAGCGCTTCCCTTATAATGCCATCGCCCTCTGAAATGAATTACCTTTGGATATTCACCCATTCTACTTTTGACAGCTCTACTCTTTGAACTCGAATTAATAAGTATTATTAATATTTTTTGTCCATTCAACTAGACAATGAGTAGCTCCAAACTTTATTTTGTTTGAGTGTTCTTACCTATGTATGGCTTATGTACTTTTTTCTCATTTTGGTGATTCTATTCCTCCTGCTATGCTGTAATAAATAAATAAATAAATAAATAAATATTTCTTCATGTCCGGAATAAACGTCCATTTGAATATTAATGGAAAACAGGGAAAGACACATTTATATAAAGCAGAGTTGAGACACATTTATATCTTTGATATAATCCTCCAACTCTCTCTCACTGAGCTACTATAAATACTGTATGAAACACGACGCTATTTCGTGTTTTATCGCTTCTACCCGTTGAGTTGCGGGTTCTAATCCTGTCGTGAGCATAGATGTTAGCGCTTGTCCAGGACTTACAAAAAGAAAATGACCTGTACTCTGCCCTACGAAAGTTTGACAGGCTTTCAGTTGTTTAGGCATTGTTGTTTAGCTTTCAATAAAGATAACAATGTCTAACAATTGAAATCGGAAATTTAATTGGACACACCCAGTCAAACTTCCTTTGAACAGAGAATAGCCAAATTTCGAAATCTCCGCGCCAAAGATCATTTTTTCTCTCTATAAATTCACTCTCAGAACGTTCTAGAGCAGGTGTCGGCAACCTGCGTCTCTTTGGGTATTGGGATGCGGCTCTCCAAAATTACTAATTGTCATTCAGGGTATCTGGAAAAATATTTTTATCTCTTCCAAAAAATATCAAGTCCTTGTTTGGTTCTTTTGTTTTAAAGCTTGCCGATCCCTGTTCTAGAGAAATGTGATTTCTGAGACGGGTGAAATTGAGTCACGTGACTTACAATCCATATTGGAATAAATGTTGACATTTTATTTTTGCAAAATAATTTTAAAAAATTAAATGATTACAATTAAATGATTTTTAAAAATAAATTGTAATGGTTGAATGGTACATTCGCACAGACCACCCACTTTAGCATGGTTAGAAGGAAAAAAAAGGAAAAAAATATTTGTTGGGGGGGGGGG
>JAHWFO010047825.1:1783377-1799292 GCA_023313115.1 Rhysida immarginata | reverse complement strand
TGTGTAGGCCTCGTAATATCCTGCCGTAGAAAAATAACAGCACTAATTGAAGTTGACGAGGACAAAGCCCAACCCGTCTTCCATGTACGCTCGTAAGCCTAACGGCCACAAACCCCGTACTACTGAGACGTAATTAATGTGATAGGCTCTCAACTCAGGCAACGCTGTTAAGGCGACATTGGCGCCTAAGAATATCTGGAATTTCACGCTTACCAGATAGTCCAGTCCTTGAGCAGCAATCTGTCGAGTGACAGCAATTCCATCGGAGACTTGTCGAGACGGCCTTGCCATGGAGCTCCCTTTGCCACGTAGGCGACACGACGGGTTCGCTATAATGGAGCTCTCTTCTCCGTTCTCGCACGTCGAGTTTCCCAGCTCCTCGTTCCTGGCAGGCCTCGTGGAGAAATTAGCTACGTCGATACCCGTAGTCTCCTCTCTAAGACAGGTCGGAATCCTGCCATTTCCAATGGCTCCGGCATTGCAGCCGTCCATCGTCGCATTCGACCTCTCCATACCGCTCCTTTCTTGTTCTGTCATCAGCTCGAAAATCCCGCTCTTCGCTCCGATTGGTCCTTGCGTGTTCATGGCAATGACGTCGATGAATGCATCACCTCGCCTTCCTGCTTGAATGGACGAACACTCGAGAGCCAAAGCGACTGCTGACGTCATCGGAATTCCTGTTGGCAATGGAATTCCGTGACAACTATCATGTAAACAACTCTGTAATTAGTGTTCAACGGCATTAGTGTTGTGATGTGATGTGTTTGAAGTAAACTTTGACGTTTAGCTTTCGTAGCACATGTCTCACAATACCATATGTTCAATTCTCACAATTTGCCCGGCAAATAAAGGAAAAATTGCGGAGGCCTTCTCTCTCGGTGGTTACGGTCAGGGCATGTTTATCCAACGGCACCTGAAACGTCATACATTATTACATCATCATCAGAGGGTGAGATTTAGGGATTATTATTATTGGTAGAAATCCCTAATAGTTGGTAGAAATCAGTCGAGATTTAGGGAGTGATTTACGTGGCACCCACCACCAGAGGCCAACGAGAGACAGGCCAAAGCACTCAAAAGTCACTTGACCATCGGGGTCCGAGCCACAATCCATCCTTCATTGTCTCCATTTTGGATTTTAACAATCAGTATTTTTTCATTTGTTGGAAACAGTAAAGGATAGATTGTTGCTCGGACCCTGATGGTCAGGGGACTTTTGAGTGCCCTAGCCTGTCTTTCGTTGGCCTCGGCACCACCAGAAGTATGTAACAATGTTTTATTCTTTCCATGTTCAGGCCTAGTAGTTTCGAGAAGGCCGTGAGCGGCCGCGGAGCAACGTTTCTCAACCTTTGGGTCGCGCCTAAATTTTTATGGGTCGGTACCCATCTTTAACGGACCCTTTTATTGCAGTTATAGTTTTATTTTGTTAGATTGCAAAATATAACAATTTTATATTACAAAGTAGGTCAAAATGACGAACCCAATTTTAAAAGTTTACTCTGTGACATCTAATGAACATATAGTATTGTGAGACTTCTGTTACGAAAGCTAAACGTTCAAAGTTTACTTCAAACACATCATATCACTAATGCCGTTGAACATTAATCACAGAGTTGTTTACATGATAGTCAAGCACACAGAATGATCTCTGGTCTCCAGTCAACGCCATTTTCATTAACCGCTCGCTGCTGACCCTTAGCGGTAGAAAGTGAAAACACTGCGTGGAAACTAAACTGTGAAAGTTAACCTTTCGAAGCACATATCTCACATTACGATACGTTCATCGGACATCGCAGAATAAATGTTAGGGTCCATCATTTTGACTTGCCCTGTACTTCGGTCGCGGTACAGGTAAGCACAAATCCAGCGTAAAAAAAAAGGTTGGGAAATGCTGTAAAATGATGTCTCATTATAAGGCCTCAATGAATATCGTACCCTGTTGCTGAATACGCCATAATGTGTCAAAGAGTTTATACCTTTACTCTTCGAGATCTGTCAGCTAAAATAAAACGGAACTGTCTACAATAGAAAGAAGGAGGCAACACTTCTCCACAAAAAAGATTTATTCCTCATTGTAGGCAAGTGTCGCCTCCAACCTTCTATTCGTTATGCATCCACATCTCCTCAAGTTCAGTGTCTACTTTATTCTATATATTACAACTACAATGTTTGCTTATGATTCTACGAACGCCTTTCCATCTTTCCACTTGGAAGCCTGTTAAATCTGCTGGACACGGTATCTTGCATTTTCACTTAGGCAATTGTCTCTACCTTCCTCTACGTGCGTTTATATAGAATCTGGAGGTATTTGCAAGCGCAATGTGTGAATATTAATTGCAGTACAGTACGTCTCGCTTGAGTCATGGAAAAAGTGCGAATTAACCGAAGCACGCTTTCAGGTGCATCATGGGCCGATTGGTGAATTGCTCTATAGATACGCAGTGGCAATAAGTTTACGCAGCGGTGTGCATTTCCAAGTATTCCCAAGGCCTCTTTATCACAATCACGTAATCTCTGAATAGGTACAGCTGCTTCATCTTCTCCCTCATGATGGATTAAGCAAGAGGTGACACAAAAAAAAGACCTGATGTTTTTGCTCTTGGGATGCACGCATTGTTTTTTATATTGATTCAGTTCGTGATGTTATGTAACCTAAAGTAATCTAATTCCTTACGAAATGTTTTTCCTTACCTTCAGCTCATTGCATGTGGTCATATCAGATTTTTTTAGTCCTGTTTGTCTTGCATTGTTTTTCTCTGTCATTGCGTGATTTAATAGCCTATCGCCATATCGATTAACTTATTTTTCTCAAAAGTGATTTCCGATTGATTCTTTATTGTTGTTCTCGTTTCTTGTTTGCTGGGTTCAGCAGATAAATATTTTGCGATGCACGACAATGGAAAAATAAAGAAAAACAGAAAGCGAGGAAAGGTTTTGGAGGCCACTAACACGATAGGATTTAATATATTGAAAGGAGTGGCTTATATTAAATCAGCTTCGAAGGGCTATTTTTTTTATTATAATCATCCCGAATTCTTTTAATTGATTTTGATCTAAAGAGAAGGTTTTACTTACTCTTCTACAGAGGGTTAGGCAGTTGGGTTTTTATCACTCTACTTACGCTTACATACGGGTTACTTTCCGCCTCTGAAAGCGTTTTGTTTGTTCCACATGATGTCCATCATTCCTATATACTCCTCGACATCGTCGTTTCCATGCATCGAAGACGTCACGTATCTTATCGGGGGTTATTGTGTTCCATATGTCTGTACAAACGTTCCAAAGTCCGTTAATGGTGGTCGCCCTTCTCTTGAAAAGTTTCTGCTTCAGTTAAGCCGAAAAAATCTAAAGGTGAGCAATCAGGCCTCGTCTAAGGTTACAACAAACTCAGATTTTTCACCTGCCAGATGGTTTTCATAGAGGCGTCTTGCGTTGATCTTCCTGTTCTTTATGTGACGTTAAGTAAGCTTGTGCACCTTTGCTTTTTTACGTGTTTCCGAGTGTAAATCCTGATGAAAAATCCGTCCAACTGTTCGCTGCGATCCACCTAACTTATGCGCAAGGTCGTTTTGCGATGGGGGATTCGGCGTTTGCGCGGCACGTCGAATTGCACCAATCTCTGCCGGTGTCCGAGTTGTTAGTATCCTCTTTTGTGGTCCATGTGTGCGCCCCTCCGCATCAGCACTCCGCTTCGCGCCTGTTATTCAGTACATTAGATATCGAACCAATGGAAACTGCAATGTTCTGACTTGCAAGTTTCTTTTTAATCTCCCTGTTCTATATTCCTTTCTTGGAACGTATCCTAATGGTTACCTCAACATCGTGTGGTATTATTTTAGGCATGGTGACGCCTAGCCTTCGTTTTTTACAAAGGATCCGCTAACTATAATTCCATTCCTTATATACCAGACCTCGTTACTCCCTCATCCCTGTTTGTTTCGTCCAGAAACTGATTTGCATAGCGATCAAATCCAACTGCCTAACCCTCTGCATGTAAAATACATGTAAATAAATTATTTATATACACATACTTAGACGAATTTAATAGGAAAGTCGTACTGTGTAGATTCTCCTTTTGCATTTAGTACCGCAAGGAAACATGGAATCCATGCCAAGACAAGTGCATCCACTCAATTCGCCGGTGAGGATGGCATGTTGCCAACGTCTCAGCATGTCTCTGTAAGGTTGAGAGATAGTGAATGCGCAAGGCCACAGTAAACAATGTCATCAACAATTGTGCGACTTTGCGGACCTTGTACCAAGGTGTATTGTCCTGTTCATAGATGCCATCTCTGTGAATGGGTGGAATGAGTTGAGGCAAGACTGTTGTGGTTTGCTGTGCCACCAACCTGTATGATAACCTACCAGCGATTTTCGGGCACTGGACGTGAATATCGTAGAACATATACATTTGGTCGTTTGGGAAATGCTTAATCATTCCTCGTTCGGATCACTCCAATCATCTTAGCCGACTATCGTGCTGTGTTACCTTAATCTCAGCTATTTAAAAAGAAGTCTTTCTTAGCGTTTAATGATTTCAAAGATTAGCGTCACTAATAAGCGTTACAAGTAGTGACCATTAGCTATCTGTAACCGGTTCTCAATATTTCTTCAACAATACACATTTTTGGATAACTTCGCTTTTGTATTAAAATATGGCCATCATAAATTATACGTATACAAAATTTCATCAAAACTCCTTTGTGCAACTATGTAATGTTTCCTTGTAATATTTTTGTCTATACAGGGTTATTCAAAATGATGGACTCAATTTAATTCGTCTTTATTTCTTGAAATATAAATTGTATATGAATAATTGTAATATTCAACATTAATAACCTCTATTTGTAAACTTTAGAAATGCTTTCTTCTCTCTCTCTCTCTCTCTCTCTCTCTCGGTATGTAGATTATTCAAATACAATTTACATTTCAAGAAAAAAATAGATGAATTAAATTGAATCCATCATTTTGAATAGCCCTGTAGTTATCTCTAAATACACAATAAAATAGGGCCCGAGCAAATTTCGTCTCGGGCCCGATCGGAGGTTAATCCGTCGCTTCCGACAAGGATTAGAGAAAGCCTTGGTCTAATTTCATAGTCTAATAAAAAAAAAGGCCACATCAACGATAATGGCACTGTAATCCGACCCTTTGCATTTAGCATTTGTTTTGTTCTTATTAAATTATTATAACTTTTCAAGCCAGTTGAGAAATTTTTCTTTTTACACACTTTTATTTAACTTGACTTCTCTGTCTGTCTGTCTGTCTGTCCGGGTCAAATCTTGCAATCACTATTAAACCAATTTCCCGACAAGCTAGACAGCTGCAACTTGATACACATGCACAGGATCGATGACAATTCATGTTAAAGGAAAAATTGTTCGAATCGGTTCACTTGAATGCGTTCCAAGACGCAATTTCATTTCAGTCGTCCCTCCACAAGTCGGAGAATTGCTTAATTGTTAGAGGAAAAAAATTACAAATTGTTGTCGCCGGCTTGAAGAGATATTATAATAAAACATAAAACCATAACTTTCTTTTCATCTTAATATTTATTAAAAGGGGGCTAAACCATTTTACTGGACCTATTAATTTTTAAGTCGATCAGTCGGATAGCTGCGTCACTACGGGACTTTTTTGGTGCCACTTTTCACGCGAAGAAATGAGCAAATGGGCAGCGACTGATTAATCTAAGCTATGCGGGCACTACAGACCAACAGACAAGTCGTGAGAATCGCTTCTACTGCAATAGATCACGTGGTCATGATGTTGACCAAGTTCATCAGCCAATCAGCGGTTACTTTAGCCTCGTTGGACAGATCTTTCATTTATCGTTCATGTATTTATTTATCGACCTGATTAAAGTGCGCTTTGTTTAACATGTGCTCAAGCAAAATGTCAAACAAGAAAGTATTACGAGTATTCTGATTTGCATTAATTGCAATAAAAGGCTCTTTTAAGGGCCAACAGTAATTCATTTAACAGCAAACCTCGATATGAGACAAAATTTTACTCCAGCTAGTTTCCACGGTACCGCAGTGATTGATAGCTCTCAGGGTGTCCACAAAGTCTCTTTACAACTTCAAAAGTTCATGAAAAAACCTTTTGATGAGCTACGTAAAATGAAATATGGTATAGACACTCAGATATGGTAAAGTTTTTATTAATTATTGTTTTGTGTATTTTAGATAGCGTTTTGAAGAAGTAGAGGCCCAAGATATCAATAACTGCAGGTGTGTACCTAGACCCTTTAACTGAATTTGTGGCACCACACAGTTGGATAATATTCAACCAAACGTCTTTTTCCAGCAAGATGGTGCACCGGTACATTGGGGTCTCGATGAAACATTTCCAGGTCGGTGGATTGGACGAGATGGCCCAATTTCCTGGCCACCTCGTTCACCTGATATCACGCCCATGGATTTCTTTCTGTGGGGGTATGTTGAAGATCGTGTATACCAAACAAAGGTGCGGGATATCACTGACCTGAAGCAAAGGATCATAGACGCCATTGGCTCCGTTGATAACACTTTGTTGCAGAGGACATGGCTGGAAATGGAGTAGTGCCTTGATGTAATTCGCGCAACTAATGGTGCGCATATAGAGGTTTATTAATTGCTGTAAAAAAACCTTTAATAATTGCATCTTAAAATGAAATAAGTTTCAAATTTGCATCTGCTCAGTATTTTATTTAATAAACGCCTGTATTTGTAAAGAGACTTTGTGGACACCCTGTATATCTCATCGGCAAAAAATTCTTCTTTCTGTCGTGCACGCTATAGCAACAATGGATACTTAGCATCGCGATGGTTTTGAAGCATTTGTAGTGGTTTTTATTCATTAAACATGGAAAGGAACCGTATTTTAAACTTTAAAATTTAAAGGGATTATTTTTTATGCGCTCTCATCTTTGTTCAGGTTAACTAACATAAAATGAAAATCTGTGGATAAACAGATAATAAATACCGAATTACCTTTAGTCCACAATAAACTGACAAACCAACCCTAAAAAGTTTTTCTGTTATAGATATTCTACTGAAGAAGATCATATCGACTGCTTAAAACCACGTTGTTCTAACTCCATTTCAGAAAACTTTTCAGTGGAGTGAAATTAAGGTTTGAAGCATCACCTGAACATTGTTTATTGATCAAATTGAACGCGAATTGAATTTTTTTAATTACGAGGGAAAAATTCGGTTTTTAAAGATTTATAGTAATTCAATACCAAATGAAAACTTGATAGAAAAAAATTTGTTTAAGTGCCAGATGGATTTATTTTCTTAGTAAAATTCGCATAAGAAATATTGCTTACGTTTGAACATCATTTTGCTTAGCTACATAATTCAACAATTCCATACGCATGTTTATCCTGTCTTTTTTTAATTTTAGAAAAACAATAACTATTACAAATTGTTAAATTTACACTTCTCTTGAATTTTTTATTATCAATTTATTTTAAAAATTCATTTCAATTAAAAATAAGAACGTGTGAAAAAGCGACATGTATCAAAAAATTTTAACATCGCTATTTTTATTAATTCAGAACAAAAAATTGTAACAACTAAAAATTTATTCGAATTTGCCATTTAATAAAGTTTTATCAATGTATTTTTTAAATTTTATTAAATATTTTTCGAAAAAATACATTGATAAAACTTTATGAAATAATCAACTAATGCTGTTACTTTTCATTGAAAAACTATCATTTCTCTTTTTTCATTTCATATAAATGGCCAGCGGAGCTATCCTCGCAATATCTGTTAAGCATTCATGAACATCGTAAACGGTAAATTTTTAGCTGTTACAATTTTTTCTTCTGAATTAATAAAAATGGTGATGTTAAAAATATCAAATTTCTCACCTTCTTTATTGATATAGGTCCCTTTTTCACAAGTTCTTATCTTTAACTGAAATGAATTTTTAAAATAAGTTTGTAATAAAAAATTAACAGAAATGCAAATTGAACAATTTATAATAGGTATTGCTTTCTAAAATTAAAAAATGACTGGCTATGCATTTGCATGAAATTACTGAATTATGTAGCTGAGCAAAATGCTGTTCAAAAAATGCACTATTTCTTATGCGAATTTTTCTAAGAAAATGCATCTGGCATTTAAATAATTTTTTTTTAAACAATTTCCATTTGGAATTGAATTTCTTGAAATCTTTAAAAACCGATTTTTTTCCTTCGAAATTAAAAAAAATGCAATTGAACCTGCCGTTTTCACCACTAGGATAACATTAATAAAAATGGTTGCCTTAGTATCCCTAGTACAATTGTGTTTTCTGATATCTAAATTCTTCCCCATTGAATGTGGAACAAATTTTGAGCTTAGTTATTGACTTTTTGTTTAATTTTGTTCTAAACTTCTGTTCATCATCATAATGTATGAAGTAGTGAAAATCATATTCCACGTTACATTTTAAACAATTTATTTGCACACTTGGTGGGTACATTTTTGCCAGTTTGTTACAGTACCGGCAATAATTTCTCTTAACCCTTAAATAGCCATTGTGAAAAGCAATAATTGATTAAAAGATTTAATTGAATTTTAGTTTATTAAAGTTAAAGCTGTTGAGGTTATAATTAAAAAAATTAAACAAGTGAATAGATCTAATTTTTAAATAACTAACTATAATCATAGTTATAAAGGAGAAAAGGGAAGGAAAAAATTCCGCGACCCTCTTCAAAACGGAATCCCAAAAGATCTTATCTGTTCGTGAAAAGAATTTGTACAGTGATTTCATTCGAGAAGTTAGAACACTACGGAACTAAGCAAAAATTAATTTGAGGGAATTAGGACAATATGGAATCGTTGATTTGTGTGGTTTTTAGTGGTAAAAATGGTTATTTTCAATGCTTTTATGTTTGGTAAACAAGAATTAGAACGATGTTTGAAAGAAAAAAATTTCAATTTTCACAAAAAGTGGCGTTAGACTAACTTGGTTGTAAGCAGTCGATATGTGCTATCGAAAAAAGCTTTTGTAGGGTTTGTTTGTCAGTTTATTGTGGAGTAACAGGTAATTATGTCATAATTAGGTTAAATTATGTTAAGTTAAATTAGATTAACCCATAAAGTAACTTCCTTTAACTTACTCAATGACATCTTGCAGCCTTTTGTGTTTTTCCAAAAAGTAATTGGGCACTTGAACTGTCAAAAGGCTTGGTGACGCCACCTCTTGCGGCTATAACAGCGGCAACCCTCTGAGGCATCCATTGGAATTCCTCTTGCAAAATCTCACACTAGTGGATAATGGAAGTTAGTCACTGCTCTCGAGACCTTACCTGTCTTTCCAACTCGTTCCAAAGTTGCCCAGTGGAACTGAGGTCGGGGCTCTGGCAGGCCATTCCGAGCGTTGAACGATGGTAGTCATGACACCTAGCATGGTAGTATTGGAAGTAGCAGAGGGCCATTCCCCCATATTTCCTGGTGGGCACTATGCATTCTGGCAAAAAGCGTTCCCCAGGTAGTCGCCACACTTTACACATCCATCAAACCGAAACATGTGAACCTTGACTCGTCAGTCCGTAAAACTGATTTCTGCGAGGCAACTGATACAGTTGCGATGTCTAGAGGCAAATTCAGCTTTTGAGACTTATTGGTCTTCGTGATATGGGGCTTATGCGCGGCTGCTCTATCCCAGGTGATGGGCTTCGGTTCGCAATGTTCCGAATGGAAACGGACACCCCTGTTTCTTCCTGAAATTCCTATCTGATAATGGCCATCGGCTGTGTCCGGGTTTTGACAATTTGACCTTTCAGAGTTCTGCGATCTCTGTTGGTCAGAATTTTCGGTCGCCCGGAACGTTCTGCATTCCTACAATGTCCCTCCACTTTCCACTCACGCAGGACGAATGCCACAGTTCATTTCGGCCTCTTTAAATTAATAGCAAATTCTCTGCTGAACACTCCACTATTAGGGCATCCCACAATTACACCCTTATCGAATTCCGAAATCTCTGCACTACGCGCCGTGGCTTTTGCATCTCAGTTCGTGAGATTTCCACCATTCTGCAAATGCCCCGTACAACTATAGGCAATGTGATTGCGAAGTGGAAGGCCCAGGAAGCAACAACAGTGCAACCAGGAACTGGCAGACAGAGATCGTCGAGTGCTTGCACGTGTGACCCGAAGGTCTTTGCTGAAATGATTGCTAAGAGTTCAGAAATCCTGCTTCCTGTGTTGCTAGCACAATCACCATTCACCTGGAGCTGCATTCCCTGGGTTTCCACGGTCGTGCTGCTACTCACAAGCCCTTCATCATTGAAAACAATTCAAGGCGACACTTGGAGTGGTGTAAAACTCGCAGAAACTAGAGCATGGAGCAGTGGAAGCGTGTCCTATGGATTGATGAATTACGGTACACACTCTGGCAATCAGATGGACGAAACAAGAACAACAGGAAACCACTAATCCAAATAAGATGTTTATTAAGACGTATGCGCATTTCGGCAGCCACGCTGCCTTCTTCATCGTATACGTCTTAATAAAAATCTTATGTGGATTAGTGGTTTCCTGTTGTTCTTATCAAGTTGTGTCCACAGTTCCTGTCTCCATTTGCTTCCAGATGGACGAAGCTGGGTTTGGCGGATGCCTGTAGAACGTTTCCTACCTGAGTGTTTGGTGGCCAGTGTGATGTTTGGAGGAGGTGGCATCATGGTATGGAACTCCTTTTCATGGTTCGGACTGGGCCAGCTTGTTTCTGTTAAAGGAGCGTTGAATGCTCCTCCTTATTGTGGGAACAGTTCGGTGATGGGCCTTTTCTGTATCAACATGACAATTGTTCATGACATAAAGCAAGGTCTGTACACGACTGGTTTCAACGGGGTTGAAGAAATGGATTGGCCTGACCAGAGCACCGATCTCAATTTCATCGAACACCTGTGGGATGAATTGGAACATCGACTACGAACCAGACCACGCAGTGGCTGAACTAACCAATGCTCTGAGGCATAAATAGAGAGAAATTCCATCTTCTTACTACAAAAGACTGGTGGAAAGTCTTCCTCGGAGTGGCGGCTGTCATTAGAGCAAAAGGGGGTACCACCGCTTACTTATTGCCCGCGACGAAAAAATGCTGGCGTCCTTAAACGTTTGATCACAGTGTACATAACTCTCCCCAATCCTTGACGCACTCTCCTCATCCACTCAGAAATTAGCAAACAAATTGGCAAACTCAGATCCACGTGTACATTTTATTTTCAAAGGAAACAAAAATTATAATAACAGGCAGGACATAAGAGTTGAAGGATGTGTGACATTTCTTTCTGGCAGTTTTCCCTTTATCTCAACGTGTTTGGATGACATATCCACGTATATCAAATGATCAAGCGGGTTGCGCTTAAGTATCAATTTCATTTGGTCTCTAGTTAGCTCCGGGCAACAATTGAGGCAGAGAATCTCCAGGCTAAAGCATTTGGAAAGAAGACGGCTGCAGTCCTCCGGCTCCAGACCTGCGCCTTCAACTGCTAAGACTGTCAAGTGTTTGAGGTATTTAAACTCCGGGCACCAGAACACGTGCACGCTCTTTGCTAATTCGCAGTGCAAATCTAAGAGATGCGGGCAGCTCTCGTCGATCGCGTTAAAATCGATGTCTTCGATGTCGTGGAGGGCAAGGATTTGGAGTCTTTCTCCCATGTGCTGCAAGAAGGGGCCTATGCCGTGACGAAAGTTCACCGAGGTGTCAGCTGGATCGATGAAAACTTCCCGGAGATCTTCGATTCGGTGCAACTCGCGTAAGAACTCGTTGGTCGGACTAGCGATCTGTAGGGAGTTCAGCCGCGGACACACTTGGGCGAGGGCGCGAGGAAGGTTTTCGTATGAGCCCTTGAAGACGAAGGTTTGTAGGTTTAGGCGCGGCAGATCGCACATTTCTTGATAAAATTGTTCCAGAATTTTGCCCAAAAGCTCCGGAGACCAGTCAAGTTCGCGCAACTGCGTTGCATACCTTAAGAGGATCTTGATGCCTTCCACGAGATGATCATCATGTGGCTTGCAGCTGCTGATGCCCACCTTCTGCAGATGTCGACAGCGCGTTGAGTGATCCTTGGTGTTTCCAACCATGCGCTTTAGCCCCTCGCTCGTCACGTCTGCTTTGAAGGCTTCGAGCACGATTAAGTTGGGGCAGCCAGTACCTATGGCTTCCAAGATGTCGTCGTTGCATGCGCCCGAAACACACAGATGGATCAAGGTATGCATGGATCCGATAATGTTTGTAAGATATTCGTGAGCGGCCGGGATCCTGGACCACAACAAGTATCGGAATAAGTCTTCAGGGTTGAACATGGCCACATTGAACTTCAATAAGCGGGGCTGCGTCGTTCGGACAAGCTGGAGCACGTCCAGCATTTCCTCCTCTCGTATTATGAAGAACTTCAGATTAGTGGTCTTCAGAGGCTTGCAGAATAGCAACTGGAGCAACTCTTTGCGGACGAAATAGTTGAGTTTTATCTGGAGGTTTTTTATTAATTTTTCAATGAGTTGACTTGGTACACCGAGGAAAGGGTTGCTTTCCTTGCCCGCTAGCCACGGGAAGTTGGCACTTATGTCGCATTTGTTGAGACTGACCAGAAGTTTCGTCACTGCTTGCAATGAACAGCTTCTTAGAGATTTTGGCGATGAAATCGAATTTGTGAATTTATTTTGAGAGGTCATGTTTAGCGATCAGAAATTTTGAGCTTTAGAATTTTTGCTGCTAAGGATTGTTGAAAATGGCAAAGCGGTCGATGTCATGCGACGCACGTGATGCCAAGAATAAGCTTGGCAACAAAGAGCTTTCCCATAAAAGTTTTTGTAAACAATGAAGGCAGGCAGTTTCTACCAGTCGAGCCCAACGATATGAATTCCGAATCCTACTATAAACTTGAAGCCAATTGAAGCGCCCGCCGCCATATCAGTTCTGGACAAAACATGAGTGAGCCGTGGCATGGCCAACTAGATTATACTGGAGTAGTTAGCTATCTCTCTGCTTTGGTTTTTGACGATTTTGGGCCTGGGGAATAATCAAAAATTCCTCAAAGTTGTACGAATAATGCCTGGGGAATAATGCCTCAAAGTTGTACGAATAGACACAAAAAAAGAATCGGGAACCACTTTCCATAAATACAGGGTGTTCACAAAATGAGGGATAATAAGTACCTAGCATGATTCTTCACATCAAAGTAAATAAAAAGTTCCTCGTGCAAAATGTCGAAAACCCAATTTTTAAGGGTCTAAACACCACGCGAAATTTGATGTACTTATTTTCCCTCATTTCGTCATCATTGGGAACTTAACGCTTGGTGCTAGCGATTTTTGAGAAGAAAAAATTTGAGATTTCGACATTTTGCAAGAGGAACTTTTTATGTACTTTGATGTGAAGATTCATGCTAGGTACTTATTATCCCTCATTTTATGGACACCCTGTATGCAGGCATTCTGCTTTGTGTTTAATATAGTAAATATGTTATATCAGTGGTGATTTCCCCCCCCCCCCCCCGGGCGGCACTGTTTTTTTATCGGGACAGTTGAGCTGTCCATTTTACTGTTCATTTTACAGTTTTATTAATATAGAGCAGGGGTGGGCAAATTTTTTTATTGAAAATAAAAACTAAGCTGTTACCAAGTCAGGCGGGCCCGACATACAAAATGTCAAAATGTTTTTAATTAAAATACGACATGCACAATTTATTAAAGAAACTAACATAAAATCATCGGCTTTAACAATGTCACTATCTGTGAGATAAGATATCACATAATGTATAGAGAATTTAGTAAGCTTGCTGTTGATTATTTTGTTACTCGAGGGGATGGGGGCGGGAAATTGAAAGACCCAGGCGGTCTAACCTCTATCTACGCCACTAATATAATGATTGACCAAGTGATTAATCATGAAATATTATCAGTGTGACGAACTATAACAAGTGAATGTTTATGAAATACATTACTTAATTAGCAATTGAATGTTTATAATAAATTTTATTCAAAACGAAATTATCTGTGTAATATTTTTAATAAAAAAATTTTTCTCGTTTAAAGGAAATCAAGTGAATGCGTAATGTGCAAGGTCTCTTTTATTAACACATGACGGAGGTAGAAGAAAAGAAGGACGAGACACTAAAAACCTGGAATACAACAAAAATTGAACACAGAGTGGTAAGAGCCTGAAAAAAAGCTGACGTTTCGGATAGAGACTATTCTTTGTCAAAGCAAAACTAAAAGTAATAATGAGGGCATTAGAAGACGTCTTATATACAGACACAATAGGGAGGAAAAGGAAAGTATTTTCTAGGGAGAACAGAAGGGAATCAATGGGAAGCCTGAAAACGCAAGGGAAGAAGACGTGCTGGGACAGGACCAATAGAAGACTATATCGGGTAATGAAAGAAGTATATTCATTAGTGATGGCATAATGCAAGGGAAGACGTGCTGGGATGGGACAAGAACGACAAGTACCAATGAGAGATTGTTAGGGCAATGTGCATTAGTGATGACATAATGAATGACAAAAGAAACAACAACAACTGTAGAGACAAGTGTAGAGATTGAGACCACTTTTAGATCGTAAAAATTTCAATTATCACAGTCCATATCCGATTGAGTATCTAAATTCATTAAATCTAAGTGGACTTGCACTCCATCAATTTTCTTCAAAAGTTGAACACAATTTATATACCAGGTGGCGCAAAAAAGGTATTAGAAAGTTTTTGTCTACTGTGGTTTATTCGTACGTCGTAAATGATTTTCCTCGTGATATTGTTCTTTTGCCGTTCTGAACATTCAGAAATGACCATTGCCCGGTGAGATTACATCGCAGAACTGAAGCCAAATTGTGATGACAAAATTAAAGCATCCTTTGAAGCGGGTTTTTGTACCGTACCGTAATTTTGTTCCATGGTTTTTACAGGTTGGTGAAACATTTTGAAACGACCGGATCAGTACATGATTCCAGGAAGGGCCACTCAGGACGACCAGCCTCACCACGAAGATGATGTTCTTTAGAGAGTCACCAGGGAATTCAGTTCCAGGCTCTGTACACTTTGAAAACCTTCTGCATTAAATTTCAGGATGTCTGTTATAGCATAAATATGATACGAATCTATAATCTCATATTATGTCGTAGTAGACAAAATATTTCTAACACCTTTTTTTTTTTGCGCCATCCGGTATAATATTAAAATAACGTTTAATGGAAGAAGAAATCAATAACTGAAGATACACATATGGAAGTACATGATTTGGAGTTCTTCATACCGGATGTTTATAATTGAAGTTCCCCACTTCTGCGCGGACTGCAGACCGCGTTATTGCACGGAGAGTGATAAAACTTTGTGTATATCTTATGCAGAGCATGGGGAAGAAAATTCCAGTGGAAATTTTATTAGTGCATACGGTTGCCATCAGAGGGAAAATACGTTGGAATTCCCTTCCCCATGCTCTATATATCCTATATACAAGGTTTCATCTCTATCCGTGCAGTAATGCGATCTGCAGCCCGCGCAGAAGTGGGGAACTTTAATTATAACCATCCGGAAAAATGAAGATACTTCACTGAGTGATAATGCATTACAGTTCACTTTTGCGTCGCCGTCAATTGGATTATCGTATGCAGTTAACAAAAGTGATGGGCAGACATTGAGGAAAGGAATTATTAATTTAGAATATCTTCACTCACGAAAAGCAATATGTTGCAATGTCTCGAGTAATTTAAAAAAAAATAAAGATCAGTATAATAATTTTGTTAGAAATATAATTTTAATTTAAGTTAAAAATAGAAATACACCAGTTAAACAAAACAATGTTCGTCTTTCCAATTATCTCACGTAAACAAAGACATACAAATGCCCTTAATTAATGGATACATGCGCTTGTACATTTAATTTGATTGATTAGAGATAGTTGTACTGCATAGAATTTAGAAGAAGAGAAAATGTGAC
>JAHWFO010047825.1:1729528-1774726 GCA_023313115.1 Rhysida immarginata | reverse complement strand
AGGAGAATTTTTTTTGCGATTGGAAGCAATCAATATTTCGTCTCCGGAGAGCTATCGTATTAAGGAAAAACATTTCGTCGAGCACTTGTTGCTGACATTGCAGCAGAGTGATTTGAGAGAAGAACGACAGGATCGTTGTTCCGAATACTTTTGTGGACTCTAAAGTTTACGGTCTTCTCTTCATTTGACTTTTTAGGAGCGTTTCTCACTGGGCACCAGTCCATTTGTTGAGAAAGGAACGAACGAGTTGACGGTACCATATCAAAGTTGAATTAAATTCGAATGAAAAGAAAGACTCTCTGCTTGGTTGTAAAGATCAATCAGCCCTGTGGCATTCTTTATCAAGAAACAAGTGAAGAGCAGGTGTTTGTGAGGACTGAGAAGCACTAACAAATGTGGATGTTATTGTTTGCATCGGTGACTGTCACTAAGCAATTACGTTTAGGCCTATTTTCTTACACTTCTTTCTTACTGGAAGGGCTCCTAAATTGCATGCACGTATAGAATAGCGCTCCCCAGATAACTCTATATTTCTGATAAACAATTAGTTTTTATTTTTAGATGTGTTTCACTGAATTAACGTTGACCGGCTCGTGTAGATCTAATTTGTCTTCAAATTTGGTATGTAGAAAATGCACGTAAATTTGTTTACCATATGTAAGCTTTATTAAAAGAGAATGAAAACTAGCTCACCTTCACTTTAAGCGACGACAATTAATGACGTTGTTGCGATAACTATATTATCATTCGCTACTCTATATTTAAAGAAGCGGAGCCATTGAACACTATTTATACAAGATTGTTAAACCTTTGGGGGTATGATAGAGATCTAAAAACAAGCATTAAATATCCTATAAACATGTGGTCCGTTATCTAGTATTTGAAAAGCCGGTACTTTTTAGTTTTTACTTGTCTGTTTACAGTCAGCTCTACCGTGAGCTCTAATAAAAGCTTCTAAGCACCGCATCATGTACGCGTCTTACTATCTCCCTATACTAGGTGTCTGCCTTATCACCTGACGTCTTACTCCAAGACGCTAGCGAAGAAATTCAAAGTTGTAAATCGATCTTTTAATCTTTTTATCTCTTTATCAAGATAAGGATTCTAAGAGTCACGTTCTTCAAGACATCTATGTATTCTCTGGAACCTCTTATTGCTGAGTAAACGTCTGTTAAGAAATTGTTCAGCATACAGACGCCTTGCTTCATTCATATTCAATGTATTAGCATATCCATATACCGGGTGTTTTAAAAGGTATAATTCAAACTTCACACACTGGTATTGTTTGGTAACGTTAGAAGGCGAAGCAGTAATCAGAGTGCACATGAAACCACATGAGTAATTATGCATTGTGAACACGTTTATTATGGAACTGCGAATCCACTGAAGCTTTACAAAAGATGCTCAAAATGTGAGCCAGCCATGGCCTCACATGCATGGTATCGACGCAACATGGACTCCCGTATGCGGCCAAAGATTCCGGGAATTTCTCTGATGTCGTCTAAAACAACTGCGATGCGAGCTGCCAGATCTTCAATGCTTGTCACAGGTGTTCGGTACACAACTGATTTCATATGCACCCCCCCCCCCCAACATCCTGGCCAAAGGAACTACAACCTGTTTGTGTTGTGGCATCATTTGCATGCTTATAACTTGTCGTTTTCTCCCCCATTATATGGATGATATAGTGGGAACTCCAGATTTTGACTCGCACCTGCGCGTCCTTAGTTTGGTGTTCCAGAGATTGGCCTCCCGCAACTTGAAAGTTAATTTTCAAAAATCCAAATTTGCAGTGGAGGAGTTGAGCTTCTGGGATTCCATCTAGACCAGGAGGGACTCAGACCAACTACAAAAAACGTGGAACCAATGTTGTCTTTCCCGGTCCCCACGAATCCACGACAAGTCAAACGATTCGTGGGGATGATCCAATTTATAAGGATTTTCTCCCAGAGCTCAGCCACATTAACCAACCTTTGCGGCAGCTTATCCATAAAAACCAACCATGGGTATGGGGCGAGTCCTGCCAGGACCCCTTCGAAGAGATCAAACGGCGCCTTACGAGCCCTCCCATACTTTGTCAACCTGATTTCGCGCGTCCGTTTGAGATCCACACCGACGCCAGTGGGAGGGCGGTATCCGGCATGCTGGTTCAGAGGGCAGGGGCAAAACCCCGGGTCATTGGCTACTACAGTCGAGCTCTGACAGAATGCGAATCACGCTACACTACTCTTGAATGGGAGTGCCTGGCGGTGGTGTCGACGATACAGCATTTCCGTCCGTATCTGGAGGGCACCGAGTTTGTGGTTCACTGCGACAACTTGGAAAAAAACTTAGAAAGAACTGTAACGAGCCAGAAGTGGCCGTACAATCTTCGGTCGGACTACTGCGATAAGAGTAGATGGAGGGCGCTTGTGAGATCTGATAGTTGAAAATTCCCTTTTAATTCTCAACATTAACATCCCCAGAAAGCTAAACTAGGAATCCCAATATTTAGATGCGCTATCTTTCTAAAGACCCCAAGAATTAAGCTTAACAGTGGCTTCGGAAAATTAATACCAAATCCCTTAAGTTAAGAATTGTTTCCCTTCTAATAAGCTTGTTTTAAAAGTCACCCCTTTCTATTACTCATTGGGAATGGGTAAACTACCAGATTAATCGTTGACTGTAATCCAAGTTAAAATAGAAACTTTATTGCTTTTTTTTTAATAATATTAATGCAGAAAGATTTTTTTTGAAAGGAAAAGGTACACAAAAATTGGTCTTCACAAATCTTCGCAAAAGCAGACCCCGACGGGGAGACAAATCCAAAAGACGATCTAGTGGTGAAAGTAACCGGTGACCCAACGTACGAGTCAAAGATTCGGTAAACAAGTTCGTCTGAGCAAATCGCTATTTAACTTGGGAATAAAAAGAAACTTAATAAAATAATATGTATTTGAATAAGTTATTGAATAAAATAAAGGACAAGGTATTACACAGTCAAATAGCAAAATAAAGACAAGAAAGGTAATCAGATATTTTAAACAAATATAAAAAAATAGTTTTTCTTAAGCCGACACTGTAGGTCTTGAGGTTGGAGAAATGGCATTCATACGGACACGTCCAAGGGTCCAAAACTAATGAGATCTCGGTTGCTAGGCGACGTGTTCTCTCCAGGTAATGGTTTTCATTCGTTGAACCACAGCCAGACAGGGTAAAGGTAGCCCCGAACTATAAGGACTTCTGTCAAAAGAAAGGCACAAAAGGACAAGTCCCAAACAGACTAAAAGTTTTGCATCGACTTCTGGAGGCAAAAGTAAAGTAGCAAATAAACTTAGCATAATGGGAAACAATAAAAGAAAAATTACAGAAAAGCTCTTACCCTACGAGGAAGGGGCAGACACGGGATAAGACATACCCAACAAAAGCAATAATAACACATACTACCCACATCACCAACAACTAAACGAACTACGGAGGTTAAGGGAAACACACGCATCCAAATCATCATCTACACCGGAGGGGTGATACAGGGCTGAGTAAGAGTAGAACCTAAAAGAAAAAAAAAATCAAAGGAATAAAAGGAACGAGAGAAAAAAGACCAAAGAAATGTAAAATCTGGCGTTTTACGAAGTAAACATTGTTGTATCGGAGAAAAAAAAATTAAATTAATAACATACCCCTCAGGGCATTAAAGGAGTCTTTACTATTAAATCTTTTTTTTTTTTTTTTTTTAAATAAGGCGAAAGAGAAAGTTCCGAGAGAAACGAATCAAAGTCTAGGTAAGTAGGAAAAACACAATTTTCATATTACTTTAGGGAGTCCGTGGAAAGTGAAGACGCTGACGAAAGCTTCATCCTAGGCAGAAAAAGCTACCGGATAAGAGTGATGACGGCATGATAATCGGCCACGACGAGGCGAAGTGCACGGGAGCGTCCGGGCGACGATATCAAAAACGGAGACTCCGATACGAAGCGAACCCTTGCGGTTCAACGGTTGGTTCAATCTCCTACGAGATCGAAATCATCGGGATTGCAATTGGTTCAATCGAGATGTCCGTAGAACAATCCAGACAGTTAACCACCACGGCCGAAGTAGGAAAAAATGCCGATGAATGGTTTGACGTCCGAGCAATCAATTTCTTTTTCCGATTATGTTGAAGTCCCACATCATTTTGGAAAAAGCCTAAGACTCAACATCTCGCTCGGCCTGGTTAGGAGCTCAGGTGCTACAGTTGTCAGGATGAGAGCT
This sequence comes from Rhysida immarginata, assembly GCA_023313115.1. Classification (NCBI taxonomy): domain Eukaryota; kingdom Metazoa; phylum Arthropoda; class Chilopoda; order Scolopendromorpha; family Scolopendridae; genus Rhysida; species Rhysida immarginata. Next base: position 1,770,496 of record JAHWFO010047825.1, on the reverse strand, counting down.
CGGTCGCAACTGACCAAAAAAGCTAAAAAATCCAAAAAAGAAAAATCTTCACGCGCGGGCGACACAATGCTTTGACGTTCTAGCAAGCCAACGACCTCGAGAAAAAATAATTAACGGCTTCTTAGAGAGAGACAACAAAGGAAAATTAAACGATTGCAACAATGTGATCGTTTATAAACAAGCTTATTTCTTTTTCCCTTCTTCTAAAATGATAAAAATTAAATATTAATTTTTTTTACAGAGATTTTTTTTTATTAACGTAGAACTTTCAGAGCTAGCGTAAACGCATTATTTTATATCGACAAAATTTTCCACATATTACTTAGGAGATTGACGAACCCGCAAAACTCCTCTAAGTTTATCTTCATAAACGTTCAAACAATGTTATTAGCCATTTACAAGCATCTCGTTCTCCTTGCGAAAAGCTGAAAAGGGACGTCAACCAAGGACTAAACCCGGATATTTTAAGGATTTTTCTAACATTTCAGAGCATTTAAAATTCTCCCCCTACTGCTTCATGAAAACCCAAATTCTACAAAAACCTTTGGCGACTCAAGACCGTATTGCGCGATTCAGTGAAGAGAGTAATAACACAAATTGTTACTATGACCGCTTATTTCCGCTTCTTAATGGTAGCGAAGAAATATATATATCTTAGAGTTTTAGCCTGGCCCGACTGGGACAAGGAAAGAATCCTCAATAAATAACCATCTATTAAGCGGATCTTAGCGACATGTAACGCGACTTGACGCCTGAGAACGCATCGTGTGGACCCTTTAAAAAAAACGTGCGGGAGAGGGCCACCGTAACCTCCCAAAAACTCAAGATTACACTCAATACCGAAAAGCGATCACTTAGGTTATGTAGAGAAAAAGGCAGGACAGAAAGGGTAATAAGCGGAGAAGAGCGCGACGACTCCAAGAACGGGAGATGAACCGGCAATGCAGCCAACATCCGACGCTTACCAAAAGGGTAAATAAATTACGCGTCGTCTTACGCCTTTATACAGGGTGTTTCAAAATTATGTACAATAAATTTAGTGACATATTCTTCAGGTCAAAAGAAGACGAAAATGTTCTATAGCACTTTGTCTGGAAACGATTTATTTACGCGATACAGCCAACTAAACCCGTGGCTCCAAATTACAGGAATTGTTCAAAGTGCCCGCCACCAGCTCGCACGCACGCTTCTCATCCGGAGCTGGTGGCGGCCAAAGGAACCACGCTCCCTCAAATGTCTGTCGACAGATACAAATGTTATTTGGCAAACGTCTATTCGGAAAGCGTTCTTGGTAGAGTCTTCTTGCTTCCACAGCATTTCCGTCCGCAAGACCATACATTAGGTGCATGTCAGTGTATTCTGCACTGGAATACGTGTACATGACTTTTTTTTTTTACGTAAATCGTAATGCGTATGTCAAAACACGCAAACGTTCTGAAATTGATATTCCTAGTGGATGTACAGTAGTGAAACTACAGTAATGGAAACAACCGTACACAACTAGTGGAACAACCCTAAAGTAGGTTTGAATGGAACAAACCACTCAACCTAGTGTTGGGTCGAAACGCTGGAACTGCTAAAATATCGTCCGCTAACTACCGTGCTTCCCTACTCTATCATATTGGATTACTCGCAAACAAATCGTTTCCAGACAAAGTGCTATAGAACATTTTCGTCTTCTTTTGACCTGAAGAATATGTCACTGAATTTATTGTTCATAATTTTGAAACACCCTGTATATGACTCTGCTATTACTAAAATCCAAGGTCTGTCTGTGTGTCCCTTTATAGACTCAGCCCCTACAAGAAATATCTGGGAACCACTTTTTTATGGATACTTTACTGGCCGTGATGGGGGTTTTCATTCCAATTTCGGTTTTTTTTCCCACAAAGTTTTTTTTTAATAAATTTTTCTTGCATTTCTGTGGAGTTTTGTTTGCGTGGTGCAGTTTGTGACGTCAGAGTTTGTTTTGCCAATATGAACGTTTCTAAGAGGGGGAAAATGAAGATAAAATTTTGCCAAAAAAAAAGGAATGTCAAAATTTGTTTCAACAATTGGATTTTTAGACAACAAAGAGAGGTAAAAACACTTGCTCAAGAATAATTATACTCTGTCCAACGAAAGTTGGAGTGGGCGTGTCCAGTTAAACTTTCATTGGATAGAGTATAAATCTGAAATATTTCACAAAAAAAATGCTTTCAATAAAGTTTTGTTCATTTTCATTTATAATCCTTCTATTTGAACCCGTGTCCGCCGTGCCCACCACGCAAAATTAAGAAGTAATCGCCGAAATGGTAAACTGAACCAATCTTCTTTGTTTATAAAAATAAATCGGGTCAGTTTATATGATACTCTTTTTATGTGACTCTTTGAACTATGTAAAAAAATGATTTAGATTTTCTGAAAATATTTGGTGAATATTAAAATGGATAATAAATTAGGTAATGTGTAAATAGTGAGAGTGGAATTGACTATATAAACTTGAAAAGCTAGAAGAAACTGCAAGCTCACAAGAAAGAATAAATTTTCAGGTAAGTCGGGAGAAAGATGCAATTTCGGTAATATTTCATTTATTTGTCGTCTATACATGGTGATTCTATAGAGGTTGAGTCAAAAGTAGTGGCCGACTCGGGAGGGGGGGCGGGGGCGGGCGCGTTAGAGTTTGACGAAATCTGGGCGAAGACCATTTACCGCAAGGGTATATCTCAGTTTATTAAGAGAAAAGAGAGGGAAGAAACGTCAGTACGAATTTGAATGCCATAGACATTGTGCCACCTGCGTCAGCCAGTGTAAAAATATGGCAGAAAAATTGGTGATACGCGGGCTCCTTCGTCACTATTGGAAAAAAGGGGACCAATGCGCAAGCAGCAGCCGCCGAAATTTGCAGGGTGGAAGGTCAGGGTGTGACCAATGAACGGACAGCACGACGGTGGTTCTCCCGCTTTTCGTCTGGAGACATGGGCCTGGAAGATGCGCCAAAGAGCGGAAGACCCAAAGAAGTGGATGACGCAGCTCTACGGCAACAAGTGGAAGCCAACCCAGGCAGCACCACACGTGGACTAGCGGTGGGCATCGGGACGCCATGGGAAAGGTCAACAGGAGCTGCCGAGTTATGCCCCACGAACTGACGCCCGCGCAAGCACAACAACGGGTGAAGGTGTGTCGTCAACTGCTGGAAAAAATCGAGGTTCTGCCACATCCAGCATACAGCCCCGACCTGGCACCTTCCGAATACCATCTCTTCCGGTCCATGGCGCACTTCCTGCGTGGTGCTTCGCCAATGTCAGGGAGGTTGAAGACGCCGTGCGTGACTTTTTCGCCCAGAAACCGGAGGGGTGGTTTCGCGAGGGCATCCGCCAACTGGCTGATCGTTGGATGAAGACCATCGACCATGATGGATTCTACTTTGAAGATTAGCAATGAGTGGTTCCTGTTTGGTGCCATATAAAAGTTTACGCTGTGATCGGCCAATACTTTGGCTCAACCTCTGTAAAAGGTCGTGCTAAAATGAACAGGTAGGTAGAGGGTGAAATTCTGTGCAAAAAATTCTAGTCGTGGAGAATTTGCAAGGCCTATCTAAATAGTATCCCATATTTGGCTAGTAAAAAAATCCCCTTCAGAGTAGGCCCCTTATGCCTCAATACATAGCCCACTGACCCTTCCACTGCTGGAAACTTATGGAAGCCATCTATATCTCTGCCGTCGCGTTATGCATTATCTCCTCTCGGGAACCTTTCAGTTTCATCTTTAGCTTCGAAAACAGCCAGAAGTTGGAAGAATCTTTGTCTGGCGAGTAGGGAGCTTGTCGGACAACGGGAATTCATGTTTTGCTAAGAAAGCCTGGATGAGGTGCGACAAATGAGCCGGAGTATTGTAGTGGTTCAACTGCAGTTTTTCGACTTCCAGGTGGTCGTTTGTGTCGAAGTCCATCACAGATATGGCTGAGAGCCTGTTGATAGTACTCCTTTGTCACCGTCACTCTTTCGGTTCGTATTCATGAGGCTATCAAAGAAAACTGTTAGCAACACCTTGATTTTGCTGCACACCTCTCGAGCTTTATTCGGGCTTAGGGACGAGGAATACTTCCATTGCGATGACTGATTTTGTTTCCATGATTTATACAGGGTGTCCCACAAAGGTCTTCCTGATTTTAAGAGTAAATATCTCGGCAACGGAGATCGATAGAAGAATGAAACAAGTGGTATGTTTATTTCAAAAGTCGTAAAAATCTGATACAGGAGTTTCAAAATCAGTTACAAACTAATAGTTACTAATGCTTCCGACAAGTGGCGCTGCACGCTGTAGTCGCAGTACGGAGTCCGAGAAATAGGTTATAAACTATCCTTTGCAAGCAGCCATTGCAATCACATCACAATCGATTCAAAATGTGTGACCTTTCGCAGCACAGAGAAATGGCGCAAACGAAGAGCGAAAATTTCAGCCACTTTCTGTAGTGTGTCAATACAAATGGACGTACAACCTCACAAGATCAACTCTTCAAGCTCGTCCGGCGTTATAGGACTAATTTGTAACTAATTTTGATACTTCCCTAATCAGATATTTACGGCTTTCGAAATAAACATACCACTTGTTTCATTCTTCTATCGATCTCCGTTTTCAAGATATTACTCTTAAAATCGGGGAGTCCTTTCTGGGACACCCTGTATGACTCGTATTAATTTCTGTTGATGACAAGTTTTTGATGGAATCCCGCTGAGGCAGAGTTGGCCACAAAGGAACTTCAATCTGATATTAATTAGCGTGTTGCATAAATCACTCCGCGCATTCGAAGCCTGGCCATGCAGTAATCCGTATATACAGGTTTCTATAATATCCGGAAACCTGACAGCATACTTGAAGTGGGAAGGTCTGCCTTCAAGAACGTGAGCAAAACACATGGCTAAACATGAGGGTACCTGATTAATAATTCTTTCATACTCCGATCACGGAATGATAAGTTTATCTTTTCGTTAACTTTGTATTTGAAGTATTTTATAATATTTTAGAAACAATTTTTCGATCATGGTTTCAATTTCAATTTCGTTTCGATCATCTTTCGGTACGTATTTTCGATTTATGGTTGTGGAAAGTGATTCCTGGTCCTTTTTCGTGTTTATTTGTACGGTTATACGCGGAAACTTTGAGGAATGGTTTTGAATTAATTATTCCTCGGGCCCAAAATCGTCAAAAACAAAGAAGCCACATAGCTAACTATCCAAGGCTCACTCCTGCCCAGAACTGTCACGGCTTCAGTTGACTTCACTTTGGTGGCGATATTAACAAGTGGCGCCGCCCTTGTAGCATTTACTGAACTGAGCTAAGTAGGATTCGCAGTAGTTTAAAAAGGGCTTTTATAACACAGAACACCAATCCCAGATAACATTCTCTCATAATACTTATTAGAACGAATTTTTATTCTAAACAGTCATATACTTTTTAGTTTAAAAATGGAAGGATCCTACTTTCGCTGCCATTTTATCCCCCCAAAAACAGCGCCTTCTATATTCACTGAAAGTAGCGAATAGGATTCGGAATCTACCTTTAATATACGTCATTGGAACAAACAGCCCGAGCAACGCCCGACGGACATATCAGCTAGGCTTTTGTTTTCAAAGGATGTCACTAGATGGCGATGCCAGACGAAGAATGTGTCATTTTATTCAATTTTTCCAGACTTTCAAGGTCGCCGATATAGATTTTGGCAGTGGCTACGTACGGTGCAACCTTGTACGCCTTCCGTTCAATACAAAGGAAGTAATAATGAAAAATAGGAAAGAAAATATCCGCAGCCCGGAATCGAACCAGGAACCTTTGGCTCGGACCGCCAACGCGCTAACCGCTGAGGGCTGCAGTTATTTTCTTTCCTATTTTTCATTTTTTATTTTTCATTATTAATTCGAACAGCTGAGGTGGACGTACCATTACAAATCCTCACAGAACAACTAATGATTTTTCCTTAAGAATTTACGCCTTAGGAAAGATAGTCCCAGCCGACGAACTGGGTAACTGCTCTAACCGAGCCCTAAGGTCATGAAGATAGCGTAATGCTTCCGTGGCCGCAGTGGCGCAATTGGTTAGCGCGTTGGCGGTCCGAGCCAAAGGTTCCTGGTTCGATTCCGGGCTGCGGATATTTTCTTTCCTATTTTTCATTATTAATTCGAACAGCTGAGGTGGGCGTACCATTACAAATCCTCCCAGAACAACTAATGATTTTTCACAAAGGAAGTGGCTAGCTATACCGCCATCTACCAACAGTTTCAGACTCCAAACTTTCTCTAATTTCGAAACAAGCAATATGGCAGATTCCCATCGCTTAGTGGAAAAATGCAACGTTTCAAACAATTTTATCTTAGCTTCAAGCAGCTAATGTGGGATAGAATGAATATTGTTAATTGGGAAAAACTTTACCATCTTCCCTATCTGGTTAAATTGAACTATCTGACCACGACGCAATACTAGCCGCCACTTCTACAATACTAGTACGTGGACGCTAACGCTTCGCTCACGGCGACCCCGAATTATAAACATACCCCCAACATATTTGGTTACAGGGGGCAGTTGGTTTCCCCTCGGCCGGTTACAGGGGCAGTTGGTTTCCCCTTCTACAATAATAGTACGCGGACGCCAAGGCTCCGCTAACGGCGACGTCGATTTATATACGTACCCAACCTATTTGTTTACAGGGGGCAGTTGGTTTCCCCTCGGCCGGTTACAGGAGGCTAATGATCCGTATATTTTAGTGGTCACAGAAAGTGACTGCCAGATGGCTACCAGAAAGTTACGGGACCTCATTTTATGGTTAAACCTAAGTTAACCTCAGTTAACCTAACCCAACACTAGAACGCTCAAAAAATGCTGGCTTACCTTTAAGGCATGGTTTCTTTCGACAATGGCTAATCATCCAGAAAGCAGAAAAAAAGAAAATCTGAAATCCACACGACCGTGACATGCCAATTGTGTGGTTGCTATAACGACAGCTAGCCAAAACACGCCCTCTAATGTCGGAATCCATACAATACTGTTTTGATTCTGTCGGCAGATGGCGGTACAGTTTGCCACTTCCTTTGCATTGAACGGAAGGCGTACAAGGTTGCACTGTACGTAGCCACTGCGATATATTTTTAGGAAGCTTGCTTCTCTCACGGTCAGTATACGTGTCCAGCTGTCGAAATCAACATGTTTTTGCGCCACAGGGGAAGACATACATCGTTGTTTACCGAAATGGACTCGAATGCACAACTACTTTACAATCCATGCCCAGCTTTGCCTGTGTAGCTGATTCATTCATCTTATTTTTTTTTCCTTGTTTACTTTCGTACAAATAATTTCATTTTCTTTTGTTCCCAGTTCATTGTTCATAAATCATCATTTTTGGTTTAAAATGATTATGAAAGGTTTGGAGAAGGCTTTCTAAACTGTTTCTCATTTTCTTGCATTTCGTTCAATCTTTGTTAATCATAGTTCAATTTTTAACATAACAAACACCCGTTAAAAAATTACTCAACGCATCTTTTCCACCCGGGCGAAGCCGGGTAATATTGTTAGAAAGGCATAAAGTCATATATAAAGGATGACTAAAACAACGAGTGGGGGAACTTATGAGTTTTACTTGTGACAAATACCGTGAGTTACTTGTTCGTTTCGTAGTTAACTTCAACGTTGAATTGGGCTTAATTCTGATGAGGACTCGGTTCTTCTTCCTTGGCCGCCCATGTACTTTTTTTTTCTTTAGGGTTATATAAAACATAAGGTTTACGTGCGTCATTTACTAAGAGACTTGCCAGATGTAGTTGTTACCATCGAATATTAGAACGAAATTGGCATGAGCTAGAGTACAGGATTGACGTTTGTTGAGTCACCAGGGCAGGACATATCGAACATGTGTAAAATAGGTAAAAATATTTATTCATTGAATGTCCCCCCCTTCTGTTTACGTGACTCGGCCCATGAGCTACTGAGCTTAGAAATCTCGGAGGGGCTTACTGCAACACGCTGCAACGAGATATGATACTGAATTAAGGGGTCATTATGATTATGTTTAAATTTTCCGGCAAATATTCATAAAATCTTGGGACAAGATATCAAATTGAATCCCTTGGATCCTTTATAACGCGCTTGGATTCTTTTTATAATGAAAAGACTAAAGAAAACGTTAACTGATGTGAACTTACAAGCAAAGTTAAACCATCGATCAACTAACCATAATAATTCATTTACTAACCCATTTGAATTTGTATTTTATTTTTTTGTGAAATTCGAGTTTTGGGCGCCCGCCATAACCTAACTCGTCGGTCACTGACCATACCGATCTTGGTAGGGCGTCGTTGTGCTTCTACCAGTTTAAATAAATAAATAAAACTGATACTACCTTAATATGCTCATCAGCTTCTAAAGTATTGTTTAACACACTTAAAGTCGCCTACAACTAAGTCATTTGTGCCACCATTTCCATAAATTTATAATACCAACAGTTTTGATCACTGAAATTGCCAAATTAAAAGAACTATTTAAAACCTTCACCGACCATGCACACACAGCTCAACATCTAAGAAAACCTAAAATTGCACTTTAGATAATAATCTCGACATCTTAAGGTAACGAATTCCCACGCAACATCATTAGTTTCTGGAATATGATACCATTGAGACGACCATTATTAGAGATTTGTCAGCATCGTTACTGTGCTAATTATTTTATGGAGATGGTGTTGTTATAAGAAATAATTTTGTTCCACTGGGCTTGCTAAATTTAATAAATATATAAATAAATAAACAAATAAATAAATAAAAGTAAATTATTACCAGTTTCCGTACTTTCTAATCTCTTAGCGGACTACACGACATCAAGTTTGGGGATCGAATGACGTAATGACGTAAACAAATAAAGCCATTTTTCTGAAATACGAGAGTTGCTATTACTGTTTCACTGCCATGTTTGAAGATAACATAGACTTTTCCAGCTGTAAAAGTTCAATGTCATTAATTATGTTTTTTCCTTTTTTGAAGCTTGAAAATGTCTTCTATGGAAGTAGCCAGTTTTTTTGTTTTTTTTTATCCTCATCATAGAGGTTGCGTCTATTGTCTGACGACGTTCTAGAAAATTTCAAAGTGAACCACAGATAATAATGTCAAGAATGCTGGCTTTCAAACGAATTATTCGGCCGGAAAAATATTAAATTAGCCTTTTCATAAAGAACAACGCAACGGTGAACATCTTACCAATTGTTCCTTTCCTATTTGTTCGTTGACTAGGCAACATCAACAAACTTAGCCCTGAACATGTAAACTTTACTAAGTTGTACTATTATACGCATATTGGATGTATGATTATACTTTTCTTGAAGTAACCGATATTGGATATCTATTTAGCTGCACGTGACAATCCTTCTTACCAGTTGATTTCGTTTTCCAGCCAGTAAGTCCCGAGTGATGCGTTGGAGCGCATTGAGGGAGCTTCCCTGTACTCCTCCTGGTTACAACGTGAAGCTCTTTAATCTTTTAGCTTGTTTGATTTGTCGAGTAAGGAAGCATTCATTGTGGGAGCTCCGAATCAAGCAGCGAAATTTCTTTTGAATTTGAACAATTGCTAACGGTCTTAGTCCACCCAAAGAATTTGAGCACTCTCCTACCCTCTCTTTACTTCCTTGTTTACCATGGAAAAGGAAAAATTTAAATTCCTTGTTTCATATTATTGGTTGTAGATTCTCTCTTTTCCAAGATACCCATCAAAGCAGAAGAGGTAATCTACAGCCGATAATAACACTGTCCAACAAGTTTTAACTTTCAAAAAATTACTAGGCGAAGAGTAGTCGACTTTTGGTAATTTGGGTGCGCTGATTCCGAATCTAGAACCGTTTTTCTCTATCGGGTCTCAATTTTTGGTAAATCGCATACTAAAATTTTATAATTTCTGTAAATTAAGGCATTTTAGACCAAACACTATAGTTTCACTTAATTAATTTGATCTCCCACTTCAATTTCGAAATATAGATTATAAAGTTTTTTGACGTAATTTGATATTTTTCGCTTATAAACCTTTGTTGTTACACATCCACAAATATAAAAAAAATTATCTGGATTGTTTTTACAAATTCCTCTAGGCATTTTCATTCATTTAAGTATTATATGTAGCTGAAAATAAAATAAATACATATATTTAAAATATTATAAGTAATTTTGAAACCTACGTGTAAGTGTCAAATTTACATAAAAATATAAAAATTTCAATCACGATTTACGAAAAATTGAGACCTGATAGGCAAAAATGAGCGTCATTTTTGTAATCTACGCGAAAAATTACCTTAGAAACGGTGCTTCTCTGTTCAGTAATTTTTTTGTTGTTGGACAGTGTAATCAGTCTTTGAAATTAAAATTAAATATTAAGGTTTATTATTACTAAGCATCCGAAAAGTTACAATTTGATTAAAATATTTCTTTTATAAATTAAATTAAAATAAACAAAGTCACCAGAAAGTTTTTGGACGCAACTCTTTTTTAGAGTCTTGAATATTAACTTTCAAATCATTGAATGGTAAGAGTGGTATTAAGACCGTTACATTGCTCGAATTCAAAAGAAATTTTGCCTCTTGACTCCTAGCTCCTTTTGTTATGAAGTTCTGCGACTGTTTTGCACAAACTACTGTGTCTTATGCGATTGTCTGTTTCTTTTTTGGAAGACCTGAAATTGCAGCTACGCTTTACGGATGAACGTTTTAAAAAAAATGCTAAGAACTCCCTCTCCTACGATGGATTAAGTCAAAATTCAGATAAGGCCTGAGACGGAACAGAACATAAGGCCACTCAATTCTGGGGATAACTATAACTGAACAAGCAAGCTAACAATTTTCCATAATATTTATTACTCTTCCACATATGCGCAAAGGATTTCATATACTTGAGAGAGACGTTACTCCTGTAATCATCATTATCATACGTTCACTATCTTTTATTTCACTGAGCTTCTTCCTTGTCATACGTTTGCTCAGTAAACGGAAATTTTAGATTCGTGGCTACGTGGACAGCGTCCAGTTCCTAAAGCAATGAAATGCAAGTCAAATAAGGGACATTTCCTGGAAAAGTATTTTCTAATGTACTGACTACACGAGCAAAAGGACAACCTACGTAGACTAAGGCTAAACTCAAAGGATAGATTCCAGCCGATTATGGTGAAGAACAACATTTTGACTACGTAATCGAGATATCATGCTTTGTGTACATTAATCGGCATTAGTTTCATCAACTACATCATTTCTTCGTCGTGTAATACGTTAGAAGAGTTTTTAAACCTGTAATGAGGGCCTTATTTTAGCGAAACGTCATAGTTTCGATCGATAAATGAAGCCGAAGCTTATGTCCGCCCATTTTGAAACTCGGTCCCGTAGGAATCTTTCTTAAAGAACGAACACGCAGATTGTAACAATGTAAAATGAGTCGCAAAATATGTGCTGTTAATTTATTAAAGTTTTTTTTATTTAATTGACGGATATAGATTTTTTTTCATTTTGACTTCCTTCTCTTTCTTTCCTTTTCGCTCCTCCTCCTTTAATTCTAGCCAGAGGTTTCCCTGGGGGGCTCTCCGTTCTTTTTCCGGGATTATTCAATTTGTATACTAATGATTTCATTTCGCCAGCAAAACTTTATCTTTTTCCGTTGGCGATGGCAACACTCACTCTTAGCCACCCGTCCAATTGTGTCTGTGGGAATGAATTTGATTAAAACTCTTAAAAATTGGGTGAATATTTTAGATAAAGACGGTCGACTCATCGCCCCACAGGCATAAACCAATCGAGCTTTCTTTCCTTTTTTTTTTGTCCATAATTAAGATTTTATTCACTGTGGCAAGAAAATTTCGTCATTTTCTTTATCGCGATATTTTATATAAACAGTTCAGGGATTGGATTGTGTTCCCACTCATCTTTTTTATCTTCTTTTTTTTAAGGTGGAATTTAACTTGTGAAGTTGTTCCGTCATCGAGCTCCTTATCGGAGTAATAGTTTCTTCCCTTAACGAATTTCCTCGTTTTAATCTTAGTTTATATCCAGCCCTATTTCGTTATTTTTAAGATTGCCAGGTCCGAATCCGGCTGGAAGCCATTCTTTTTCGTTCCATTTTAATACCATGCGAACACTGAAAATTATCTCTCTCCTTTCACTAGACTGCTTTCTTGTTTTAAATGATAACCAACCAAGTTATTTTTACAAAATTATTTATTTACTTAAGAAGCACGTGCTAACTATAATGAGAAGCTTTGTTAACTGAAAATAAGAAAAAATTTTATATGAAAGCTGAAGTGTTTCAAATAGAAAAAGGCTCTAAAATATTAAAGTAATGAAAACGGTCTTTTAATTTTCACCATTTTTCGAGTGGAACTCCCTGTAATGATGAGAACTATTTCTGCCAAACGTATGGTATGACCCCCCCCCCCCCCCTTCGATGCCATAACTACTAAGCCATCGGGACAAAATTTTCTTTACTATTTTTCTCTATTTAACGATCAACAAGCACCTGCTACTTAATAGGAACAAATTTCCCAGCATGCTTTGCGCGAACTTTTCTCACTAAGGGGCGATAATTTGAAATATGCAAGCCGGGGAATGATTGATTGGCGTCCCCCAGCTTATCGCCATTTCCAGGGCATCGTTGAGCCGAAATTTGTCGTCGTATGAAGGTTGTGTATTGGATGTTCAGTATTCGAATGGCGTAGTGAATTTCCTACAGGATATGTGAACACGAAGGATGTGTTGAGACTTGGGCCGATTTTCCCGATATGATTCGTCCAACGTTCGCAGAAAGTCGCGTATGGCTTCCGAGGCCAACAAGAAATACAAGGCCTGGAAGCGGAAAAGTCACCTGACCATCGGAGTGCTAGCAACAATCCAACCTTCATTGTCTCCACCTTGGATGTTAACAATCAGTGAAGGCTGGATTGTTGCTAGCATCCCGATGGCCAGGTGATTTTTCCGTTTCCAGGCCTTGTGTTTCTCGTAGGCTTCGAAGGCTTAGACTACTAAGGTTAATGACTTTTGAATGCCCAGGCCTGTCTTTCTCGTCGGCTGCGTATGCGGGTCGGGGCTTACGAGAAAGAGGCGCCGGCAATGAAAAGTCACCTGACCAAAATAGAGCTAGCGACAATGTAACCTTCATTGTTTCCATCTGGGATTTTAACTAACAATGTTTTTTCGTTTTTGGAAAGGATTGTTGCTACACCTATTTTCGTCAGGTGACTTTTCAGTGCCGGGGCTTGTTTTTTTCGTCGGCTCCGTATGCGAGTCTCATCGCAGCTTCTTGTGGCGCGGACAACCTTGTGAGGAATAATCGCCGAATCACCATCCGCGAGATTTTGGAAAGACTGTCCGTGAATAAGGGAACTATGAACGCCATTCTCTATCGACGACAGGCGTACAACTAGGTTTGTCCGCTATTAACCTGCAAGCATCTCGATGATTAGCGACGATTAGGCGATTGAGTGCTTGCCAGGGAACGTCTGGTTCTATAGACGCCCTGGGCACTTCCTTGAATCGGCAAGTGTAACGAATATCCAGCCCATATATCACTGTTAATTTTTACATATTCACATATTCAACATGTAAACCATTGTATATTCCAGTTGGTAGATGCCCGTTGTCCCTGGTTTAATTCCAGGGGCCCTATTCTCGAAATTTTCGTGTTGCAATCCATCTCACATTTACTATCTCACTTGTGAGATTTTAACTCACACGATTGCTATTCTGCAGTTCAAACTACAAAACGAACAGGACTGGTGAGTAACGCACGTCAAACTCACACGAGTTTCGACATTTTTAAGCGTCTGGAATCGAGACTATTCATCAAGAACCAATCAAATAAGCGGAAACTGTTCCCAAACGATCGCTCCGTATGGAGCATAGCCTAATGAAAGCCTAAGTTTTCATTAGGCTATGGTATGGAGGCAAAGAAAAGAATCACAGATGAGCAAAAATAAATTTTATTCATAAGTAATACAAGAATGTATAAAGGAAAATTTGATAACGAGTTTACGAAGAACTATGGAATGAAATTGAATTCTTGCGTCGGAACAAACATAGAATGGAAAAAAAGGCTTAATTTGTACTATACGCACAATCGCGCGATCAAGGTAAGTGAAATGATGTTTTGAAGACCCCCCCCCCTCTAACCAACTGATATATAAACCCTTTTTTATTTGGTTACGAGTAAAAGGCTAAATTAATAAAAATGTCATTTACCTTGGTCGCGTGATTAGTCATCGCGGGATTGTGCAGATAGTGCAAATTATTCCTCTGTTTTGTAGGCTTAATCATGGAAGAAGTAGAATGCTGGCTTAATGCTGATCTTCGAGTTTGATCCCCTAAAATCGGTCGAAGGTTGTCTATCAAAATTTTTGCCGAAATCCTTTGATAGTCGAAATAAGTGACGAAAATGTTACTCATGACAGTCGAAAGCATCAGTCCGCGTTCGTAAAACGTTGCCTCCTCAAACAACGCCTTTCCGCTGTTTCCAATGCTCCGATTCAATGCAGCGTAACGAAACGTCGGCCATGTTTTTTCTTCTTTTTTTTTTGTACGTAGCTATCTCACAAGCTCTACTCACGTGAGTTGACAGCTCACATGGGGAGAACGAAAAACATGGCAGTTGATTTTCGAGAATACCAATTTTGTCTGATCATTCGTGTTTGTACCACGTGACCCTCCCAACTCATGAGAGTTGTTAACACGAAAATTTCGAGAATAGGGCCCCAGATCGCGAAATTTTCCCTTTCGTTTTTCAGTCTTAATACAGGGTGCCCGAGAAGTAACGGTTCATTTTTTGGTTAAACCACTATAATGCACTGGGGTAATGTTATTCACTTCTGCAACAATGCGTTCACGCAAATGATGCAAATCCGTAATCTTGGCCTCGTACACCCGACTCTTGATGAAACCCCATGCAAAGAAGTCCAAGAGGGTCAGATCAGGCGAGCGTGCTGCCCAAAATCGTGGTGAGCCCCTCCCAATCCAGCGTTCAGGGAAATCGTTCTTGGACCTCGGCAAAGGACAGTCCACTGATTCTCCAGGTTACGACCGTTATTCGTTGTTGGGCTGTCAACATCTTTCGGACTACCTGCAAAAAAGAGAGAACAAAATTAGCGTTTTCCTGGAAATAAATCATTACTATTCGGGCATCCTGTATATTAGGCTACTTAATTTTTATCTACAGTTTTTAGCTGTTATAGGGAAAAAACCCAGAAAGTCTCATTTTTATTAGGGTGAACCTTATAATTTCATTTCATACATTTGAAGATACGTTTCTGAAATAAAGGGTTGAAATTAGTAGACTAGTGTTACCATTTATATCCAGAATTATTGCTTTAGAGTAGTGGCATCACCTATCCTATTGTCATCTATTATCATCTATCTCTTTATGTTATTTTATGTGTGATTTCATATCGTAGAGAATCACCTGTAGTAATCATTATTAATCGCTCTAAGTTATTATTTTCTCTTAGCCATTATGCATATTCTAGTCTACATTCACTTAAAGATAAAAATCGGGTGTGTTCAATTTTGCGAGGAAATAAGTAGAAGATTTTTAAGAAAGGGCTCTTATAAGCTGGAGTCTTTTCTTTATTAATATTGGCATAATCGCGCGTCGTTTTGGTGGCGACTACGTGAAACCTGTGCAGTATAAACTTTGCAGAAAGTTTGTAAACTACGCATCGATAGTTTATCCGTGATTATTAATAAATCTAATTTTGGTATATTGCTCAAGTGATGGGAAATTAATAAAATTCGATGTTGTTAATGGGGCTATTAATTTGACAGATTGAAGCGCATGATACGCAATCAATGTCGCTATCGCGCTCTCGAGTATTTATCATTTTCCACCGACGAAGGGATTACTCTCGAATGAATTTCAGCCACTGTCTACGTCATCGCTGCCGATGTTACGGAAATCAGCTGCGTCGCCTAAAGTAAAGAGAGGAATCTCGGGTTCGACTCCAGCTCGAAAGCGGCCTTGCCTTTCACCACGGCATCCTTGCAAGAGCTGTTTGCTTCAGCCTTACGAGTCAGAGATGATTATGTATGTAGAAAACAAACAAAGAAATGTTTTGCTTTCATTTTTTTATAATACTGTTTATATCAATAGTTGCGAGCGCCTGTTTGAATCTGTCTGCATATCACTTAGGAACAATTCAACTCCTCATTTGGTATGAGAAAAACTTTAAGAACGTCGCAATTTAGTACAAATTATTATTATTATTATTATTATTATTATTCCCATTCTATTAATTTGCTAAACAAACTCTTCTTCGTCTGACTTCAGTCCTCTCAAATTCATTTCCTTGCTTCAAAGGCAGCCTCATTCAGTCCTGTCTTGCAATTCAGTCGTTCCTTACTCCTTACCAGTTTCATCTAGTTCATTTTCATACGCTTCATTCATTCTTGTCACATGCATCTGTGTAAACATCTTTTTTTTTTCTCATCATTTTCACGCCAAATACCTTTAACGCTGTCTCCGCCATATAATGTATCCGTGTATACAGTATAGTAAATAATCTCTAGGCTATACATATTCTTGCCTAATCCCTTCCTTAAAATCGTACCTTACCGACGGTGCATCCTTCAGTCTTTATAGTCTAGCATGTACATATTCTACAACCTAAACCGTACTTATTCTTATACTCTTCTGGTCACACTGTCGTTTGCTAACGAGAGCACGGATTCAGAAATTTTCTGAATATTTACATCTTCTTTCCAGCAACGTCTTGCAAGTTATTTTTCTACAATTTTTACCTTCCGTTCTCATAGCTTTGGCCAAATTACTAGAACATCCTTCATTTAATAGAACCAGCGTAATTTTCATAGAACCATAAAAAGTCGTGCTTCAAGAAGTTCTGTTATGACTTACTTCTGCACACTTTCACAGTATTGAAAGTGTTGTTTCGTCCATCTTAACAACGGACGTGCATTGTTTTTGGTAGTATTCGTGCCATCCTTCTCTGGCATCCATTTCACCTAAAAACAGTCTGCCATCCCAAGGACTTCTCTTGAACTTTTCTCTTGAACTCTTTGAATTACCTACGAAATCATTCTGAAACTTGTCATTGTCAGTGAATTAGAATTAAATGATTTTGAATTCTCCTTAGGTTCTTGTATAAATAATAAGAAATAGAATGAACGATAACGTGGCTCTATAAATTAATTTTATTATCTCGTATTTCAAATGGACTTGATTTTTTAAAATGTAAAATTGAGTTTGCTTTGTGAAAATCCATTTAAGATAAAATTATCCCGAAACGTTCAATTCGATGTCACTATGCCTAAGTGCACTTAAACCAAATAAGCTATTTGCAAGAACCGGATGCAGCTGTTGCTGTCATTTCTGATGCACTTCATTTAGCTGCGCATGCTCTTGCGCGCTATTCAACTGAGAAGCACGTTACTTTCGGTGGTTAGTAAACGCGCGATTCTTTTCTTTTCAATGTACTGCTTCCGAGCACTTGAATGATAAACTGTTGTCGCTTCTAGGTGGCTGGTTAAGAGCTTCGTGCAAGTAAGAGCAGAGCTGAATATCCTGCGTCACGTGACAAGCACTTGAAGAACAGAAATGGGGACTTAACCGAACAACAAACAATGCAAATGGCGTCGCGGTACTTGGTCCAATAGGAGAAATTTGACAAGTTCGCTAAATCGGTAAGTTTTTGGATTAAACTTTTTAATACATAGTTTTCGATTTGGGCTAGAGTTAAGTTCGTTCTGTATTTACGTTATCGATTTATTGATGAACCAGACACTCCGTGCTAACGCAAGCTTTCCTTGTTGTCGACATTCGTGCACAACTGCTTCCATGTTGTTTTCTTGAAACAAGGAAATGTGTCAGTAGCAATTACTTTGTTCGCAGGTTTGTCGTTCTTGGCATACATTTCACGTTTAGAGCACAGATCATTCATGTCATTTTCTAAGAAAATCACTACTGTACTTTTTTCATAATGCTCGGAGTGAAATGGTGGATACATAAGCGTAGGCTTCAATGTCTATGGCTAATTTGCCATAAGATTTGAAGAGACGTTTGATTATACATAGAAAGTGGTACATCGGTTGGACTGTTTGTTGAACGAATTCCTTCAAAACTATTGAACCAACTGGCTTAAATCTTTGCACACGTATTCAGGGTGACCACAAATCCTGTATTTTGTGCCTAATCGGTCGACCACTGAAGATGCTGCATAAAACCATGGATACCATTAGGTAAAGTGCACTGGTTTGTTTGAAATACAACATCATGTATTTTGGAAATTAACAGTGGTCAATGAATTCTGGCGGACCTTGTAATAATTGTAACTACGTGCTGAAACAGTTTAAAATACGAGGTGCGTTCAAGTTCTAAGGTCTCCTAATTTAGTTTTGAAAAACTATTGACCCTAGAAAGCTTAAACTCCCGTGATTTGTCCACATAGTCAACCTTTACCCGTAGACATTTTTCACAATGCTGACGCCATGATTGGTAGGCCGCCGCAAATGCTTCTTTAGGAACCAGTTTTGTCTACTGGAAAATCGCTTACGCAAGAACGGAATAAAGCTTCTGCTCATCGAGCGACTTTTCAGTAGGCAAAACAGACCACTATAGAAGTGTTTGCAGCGGCGATGCAATTGTGGCGTCAGCGTTGTGAAAAATGTGTACGGCTAGAGGTTGACAATGTGAACAAATGACGGCAGTTTCAGCTTTCTAGGGTCAGTAGTTTTTCAAAAATGAATTAGGACACCTTAGAACTTGAACGCACCACGTAAAGCAGCGAGCCTACCAGATAGAAGATAGTGTCACAAAAACAGGTGAGCATTTAAAACTGCCGCCCGCTTTACTAAGCACTTTTTTCTTTCATTACTGGCGTTCTGTCCAAGATAACGCAAGATATCACTGGTTCATGGTTATACAGTTAGCTGCACTATTAGCTGCCATGCTGCGAGGTGTCTTCTGAAGGTGGTAATGTGATGCTTGAATCATTGGCCACTAGAATACTGACGACTGCGAATGGGATTGGTTTGCCCTTCCATACGGTCTGTAGACACAATAAAGAGAGCATGCGCGTGTTCTCTCGATTGTTGGAAGAGGTGATCCCTACCGTTGCCTAAACAGAAGAGCCTTCCTGCTAAAGATTGCTTTATGGACAAAATAATGTCTGCTTAAGACTGAATGCTCCTTGCTTTTTAATGATATCTTAAATATGTTTATTGCATATTCATTTAATTAAAACATTAGTAATTTAATAAATATTAATACACTGAAAAGGGTTTAGGTGTCGTAAAAGGGTTCCCCGCGTAAAAGGTGTATAAGTAAGCAGAGCGGTGACAGTGTTGTCAATTCGACTATTAGCAGTTGTCTGAAGCCTCTTGTTACGTAATTATGGCTACACCACGGCAATTATCAGAGTTTGTACGCGGAATGATAATTGGAGCTGGACGCCATTTCTGAAATGGTGCGGGCATTCAACATTCCTCGATTCACAGCGTCAAGGGTGTACAGAGAGTACCTCATTTCAGATATTACCTCCCACAGTGGCCGACCAGAGCTGCTAAATGCTCGTGACCAGCGACATCTGAGCAGAATGATCCTTCGTAGCAGGCACACGTCACTACGTCAATTAACAGCCCCATTTAACGAGGGACTTACTAGAAATGTGTCTACGAGGTCAGTGGAGCGAAATTTGGCACTGATGGAATATGCCAGCAAAAGACCGACAAGAGTCCCTTTAATCACATCGGAAGATGCGCCTCGCCTAGGCTCGTGAACATACTCATTGGACCTTAGATGACTGGAACACGGAGCTTGGTCCGATGAGCCACGATTCAAATTGGTACAAACTGATGGTTGGGTTCGAGTGTGGCGCAGACCCCATGAGGCCAAGTTGTCATGAAGGCACTGTGTAAGCTAGTCGTGGCTCCATCATACTGTGGGACAGCTTACATGGCAGGTTTGGTTCCTCTGATCATATTAGACCTACCATTGCCTGAGAATCGCCATGTGCAGTTTCTTGGTGACCATTTGCATCCCTTCATGGCCTTCATGTACCCTAACAACGATGGGATGTACCAGGAGGACAATGCGCCATGTCACCGGGTCAACATTTCACGATTGGTTTGAGGAGCATTCTGAATTGACCACCTAGATCGCCAGACATGAAACCCATGGAACATATTTGGGAAATTATCGAACGATCCATTTGTGCATAAGAGCCTGCATCTGCAACATTCACGCAATTATGGGCAACTATCGAGTCTGCATCATCTCTTCAGAGGATTTCTGCCGATTGGTACGAGGAGATATCAGAAAGTAACGCCATTTATTCATATCGTCCTGCATCTTATCTTCGTGCCATATTTCCAGCAAAGTTTTCGTTTCGCTTTCTGACCAATTTGCCCACTTGTTGGCGGCCATTATGATCGAGAGAGTTTGAGCGTCGAGTAGAGGTGGGACTTACACTTGTGACATCATGCTGACGTAGATTTGTAGAACTCTCTTCTAGAACTTTAAGTTATAGAAAAGTCGCCAACTTGGTTCGAGTTCTACAAAATGAGTTCAAGTGTGAACGCCGAAGTTTCTGAAAGTGGGCGGGTTTTCTACAACTCTGGTTTAAGTGTGAACAAGGCATTTATATACTTTTCCACATAGGCACCACATAGGCATTTCTCCCAACGCTGCACCAGTTTCAGAATACCCCGCTCATAGAACTCCCTCGGCTGTGAATAGAGCCAATGGCGCACGGCAGATGTGACTTCCTCGTCAGTCTCAAACCTTTGACCACCCGAAATCTCTCCATGGGACTAAAGGGGTGGTAGTCCGAGGGCGCTAACTCCGGACTGTAGAACCTCCCAACCGAAACGGACCAGTTTTACTTTGACGACGTCGGCCATATGCGGGCATGCGTTGTCACGAAAAATCGAACATAGTTTCCTCTTTCTGGTCGCTTATCCCGAATAGCACGCCGCAGTTTAGTCAATGTTTCTCAATAGGTAGCGGCGTTGACGGTTGACCCACGAGGCAGGAACTCTGCAGTAGAATGCCTTGCATATCCCAAAAAACTGTAAGCATAATCTTCCGAGCTGAAGGAGAAACTTTGAATTTTTTCCATGCGAACCGGAGAATGTGGATGTTTCCACACCATGCTTGTAGTTTTAGGCTCAGGTATGAAGTTCAAAACCCAGGACATTTTACACCATTTGCTCACATTGGGATATTCCAGATAGTCGGCACCGTAAACTACTACCATTTCCCCATGAATTTCAGCGGGTTTTTGTTACCGTTCTTCCACTACAGGCGATGTGATAGCGGCGGCCATTTGTAAAACGACTGGTAGCAAGTAGCGCGCATGCACTGGAACAATTCTTGTTATGCAATGTCTGTGCATGTACTCAACCTTCGTTCGCTTGTGCTTTTACACAGCGACTGAATCTCCTCCGTTAAAAAATAAATGGCGTTACTTTCTGATATCTCTTCGTAGAATCCATGCCATGTCGACTTGCTGCACTTCGCCGGGTAAAAAGAAGTCGTACATGATATTGAATAGGTATCCCATAAAACAGGGGACAGTTTCAACCAGAGTTATAAAACAGTCTTTCCTTCTTTAGTGACAGTCAAAAAATTTCTGCAGTGTGTTCTTAGTCTCTCTTCGAAAATTATCCACGGTGACTAGTATTTTTTTTTCAAAAGTAACCGCGTATGCGTTTGTATATTTATTTTATGTTATTTATTTTTACAAAAGTGACCTATTTGTACTATAAAAATAAATTATTTAGCGATGTTTTTTTTCATTTGACTTCTTGTTGAAATAATGTAGTTTTGGATTATCTTTTAGGCACCCACACAGGGAAATTTTTTCCATGGTTAAATCTTTTTTTTCGAATATGAAAAAGAAAGTTGAAGTATAATATAGAGGATTGTTCTCGACAGAGGTCTAGTGCTAGATTCCCGGTTCGAGTAGGGTGAGCTATATTCATTAAAACGGAAACAAATGCCTGTAAGCTGGTTTTACCGCAGGCGTTCAATCGACTGGGCGTGTATGTCATGTATCTCTCTATCTGTTCTGTTCTGCTGAATTGATTTTCTTCAAATTCGATATCCGTAGAGCCCAGGTAAATTTGTCAAATTTCCAATTTTCTTTAAAGTCGAATGAAGAGGAAAGCCGACCACTAGTTTGCTGAGGCAGAGTTAACGTTTCTTTGCCATTATTTTTTTTTCTCCTCCAATTAACAAGCGCATCGGAATGCGTCTAAATTATACAATCTTGTTCTAATAGCTAGAAAAATCAATTTAAATAGTCTCAAGGTATTTGTTTGTGTGTTTGCTGTTTATTGGAGAAGTTAAAGAATGACACGGTAAGATCATTTTACGCTTCTTCTCGAAAGTATGTGTAAAATCTTGGGCGTTCGGAACTCGGATTCTAATTTATGAGCGACTACATCATGTAGAAGGCTAACATGTCTTTAAAAAGCCATTATGATTTGATGGCTTATTCAAAATGTCGATGGACACGAAAGGCGAATTCCGCTTTATGTTTATTGCCTTTGAGTTTAATGTCCATTTATGGAATCGATCGAACTCTTTGTTAATGGCCGTGTAATAAAGTGGTTCTTAACGGGACCACCAATTACGTAATTCCGGAAGATTCCGTGGTCAAATTGCCCGATTGGATGATTAGCCCCCTTATGGTATGTCTGGTTGTGGGATTTTTAAATGAAATGCTATACTCGATAATTAGTTGCTTATAAACTTCATCAACTAGTTAGGGGTTTTAGTCAATTAATGATGGTAGTTACATGCCACTGTAGTAAATCATTGTAGTTTCGAACGCACCTCTTCATGTTTCAATTTCCTCCCGAATTGAGCCATTTATGTGTATATTTATTGAGCAGTGTTTCGTACCTGAAAGTTAATTGATTAATAACGATAATTGGATTTGTCTGGAATATTGCAATTAATGAATTGGATTTCGAAGAAGTTCCTTCGATCTTTATTGATTTGACTGTGTTAAAATAGGCGTTCATAAAAGATCCTCATTTGCATTACTTCAATACTTGCTGGGATTTGAAATGATATCCTCGTTCTTGCGTACTGTATTGCATTTGTTTGTTTTCACGCAATAAACACTCTGTAAACTGTTACTGTATCGGTATAAGCTTAATACCGTACAACGTAGATAATAAAACTGCTAGTATTTTTTACTTTAACCTTTTATTTCACTCTCATAGGTATTCGCGTATTTGCATTTATGTAAAATAAATAGCGAGATTCGTAACGACTGGGAGCATCCATTAATTGAAAAAAAAAGTTTGAGAGACAGTGGCTCCTCTCTACCAGCCCTTCAGCATACCTGCACAACAGTACGTTATGCAGGGAAAGTCATCTCCTGCGTTCGGGAACTTTTGAAACACACGGTATAATCTCTGTCGCTGCTCTAATCAGTTGAGCTATCGCGAATTTCAAATGGTTCCACGGCCTAGAATATCGACAGCGATAATCGTGGTCCCTCGTTTGAGTCCGGAATTTCTCTTTCCCTTTTCTTTCTACACCATAATTGAAGTGTTATCTTAGACAGTTTATTTGTATACTGTCTAAGGTAATAAAAAGCATCACAAAAAGACGGAAAATTTTGAGAAAACGAGCAGGCAACCCCGTGAGATTGGTACACACACAACATACCGTGCAAGAGACACCTTGCTACTTAGACATCGTGAAGCAGTGATGTGTTGCGCATCGAATTATGCATTAAGTCCCTCGATGGCTGCAGGAAAGATGGTCAACTACTGGATGTCATCTTCCAGACATAAACCCACCTATCTCTTCAGCTGTACGTAGGTAGGTAATGGCATCCTCTGTATCATTCATCGCAATTATTAAATTTCTAAATTAATTCAACTATTTATTCTTTTATCTATGTCTCCTTTTCAAAATTTCCCGTCTTTTTTGAGACACCCTTTAGAAACGTGCCTTACTGGACTCATTTGTGATTCAAATGATGCAATATGGGGCGCAAACTAGAGCTCATTGAGTTCAAACGTGGTACTATCATAAAAAGTCACTTATGCCTCATTGTCAACTGGAAATCTCAAGGAGCAACGTCATGAAATCGCCAAGTGGTTGGCCAAATTCCGAAATGCCACTTCAAATACCGCCAGTACAGTTACCATTCACCGAGCACTGGTTTCCATGGCCGTGCTGCTGCTCATAAGGCCCCACATCAGCAGAATGCATACGGAGTGACGTTTAAAATGGTGTATGACTCACTGAAACTGGACCATGGAATTACGGAAACGTGTCATATGGAGCAAGGAATCTCGGTACGCACTCTGGCAATCTGATGGTCGAGTTTTTAGTCTAGTGGATGTCCGGGAAACTTTTCATGCTGAGGGGTCAGACTAAAAGTATTCGGTCGCTTGTGGACCCGCCCATGGGACCAGTGCTTCCTAAGCTTTCAGTGTGGCCGGTACGTTGAAAAATATCAAGCACGTCTCACAGCGAGACCTGGAGTGCGAGCTCTACCTTGTCGAGTGGACAAAATTCAAAGCTTTAGCTGTCTGATGTGCGATAAAACTTTTTCCAACAATAAGGCCGCCTAAATAGATATCTATAAGCAAGTAGAAAATGAAGTTAATGCAAGCGATAATTCAGGAGATGAATAAGAATTAGGAAACTTTGATAATTAAATGTTTTTTATCGTAATCATAATCGTTGAGTTTTAACGACGCAGTTTCAGTTTTGAATAAGCATCATTGGTTGTCTAAAAGCCCAAGTGAACAGAATCGCCCGGTTGGGAACGGTTCCAACCGTATCACGTGATCTGTTGACGACCGGTCGGATAGTTCTATCATAAAACGAAACAATATCATACTTTTGGTATATAGTACGTACCTGTTAGTCACAAAATTCCTGTTTCGCCAGTTCTTTGGTTAGCGCAATCTGTACAAACGTACGCTCAGGTTGCCGCTATTGTTCTCTTGTCACTGCTTACGCTTTTTTTCCCTCCGTTCTTGATCGTTCAAAAATTGGTCCAGACGGCGGCTCCCTCGATGAACGATGTTCAATCTAGAAACTCTACATGTGCAACAACGGTTTGAGGAGATACGGGTTGAAAAAACAGACTGGCCTGAAAGAGCTCCCATATAAATCCAATTGAACTCTTGTAAAATGAATTAGAGCGACGACTACAAGTTAGGACATATGCCCAACATCTGTGACCGATCTCATCAACGCTCTTCGGGAAGACTGCAAAAAAGTTTATTAGTAATTCGAAAAGTTAAGATGACTGCCCATATCTTTTCTCAGCATTTACAACCATCCTTTATCACTAGTTAAGATGACTTAAATCATTTACCAAAAGCGCAGATGTTTGGAGTGAAAAGTTCAAAGATAAACAGTGGAAAGTTCTCCCCAGAGAGCAAGGAGAAGTCGTTCAACACTATCACAATATTCGTGAAAGCATGTTTCCTGTGCAAAAGAATAGGTAGGTGTCTTGAAGCTTTTCATCGCGTAGTGCGTCTGACACCGAATTTCTTTCTGGACACCTTGAAGTCGAAATGTTGTATGTAATACCTGATGAATATGGTGTTACCATTTATGGGGACTGAACCCTTTGTAGGAAACCAGCGGGTGTTGCAAAGTGAAATAAAGAGCGTGAGAGGCCATCATGACGTGCTCTGTCAGATGGAAAGATTATATGAGAGGAGACGAGACGAAAATGAAGCGATCCGAAACACTCAAAACAATCAAAGAGGGAAGGGGATGTTGAGTAAAATAGTACTTAAGTGTTTAATTAGAAAAATTTTTTTTGTCGCAGAGTGGTTTCGTCCTCCATTGCGATTTTTATTCTTGAGAATGAATGGCTGTGAAAATTTAACGGTCATCATCATCAATATTACCATCATCTTATCTAAGTTTTTTTTACGGGCTGAGCACATGTTATGTGGATTGGGTAAGGGGATAGGGAGGAAAGGGAAGTCGGCGCATACGCACAAAACTTAGGCGCATCCATCTCAGTCTTCTTTTCTGCAGACATGTATTAAGGAGGAGGCGATATTAAAATTGGATGCAGAATCCCCCACCCTCTGGTTTCTTCCACTCTCGACTTCCTTATTTTTTTTCTCTCTTCAGGCAAAATAAAAATTGTTTCCGATCCTCTAACTTTCCACACTTCGGCGTTGACAAATGAGACAGGGAGGGAGATTCAATCTTCGCAGGTGGCGATGCTATTATTATGATGACGACGACGACGACTACTACTACTACTACTACTACTACTACTACTACTACTACTATTACTACTATTTGCAATTTTTAAATAAGAGTATGGAAATTTTGTTGCCTGAAAATTTGAAATAAAGAAAAAAGCTGCTTTAAAGTAAAGAATAAAAAAAATCGAGGTTCCTCGGTGGTGGTGAGGGCGAAAAATTCATTAAATGGTTGGCTCAGAATTCGATTTGTTTACCATACAATTGGGCAAAACGCGTGTAAAGATTTTTTTATATTTGTTTTCCTTTTCGGCAAAGAAATCTGGACTACAATAAAGTGAATCATAATATCCAAGAGAAATTGTATTTTTGGAATAATATTGTATTAACCTCTCTTTTCGTTTACTATAAGAAAAATCATTTGTTTACATACAATCATCCAGCAAAGTGGCATAATCCTAACTAAATCATATAATACAATATTTTTAGCCAACTGAAATTATACGAGGTTTTTTTTTGTAAGTAGGTACCGTTTGGATATATAAAAAAAAAACCAAGGAAATTTTTAACCCCTTAATTTTTATATAAAAGCCTGGACCTTAATCTACTTTTCAACGTAATTTCCACCTACATTAAGGTATTTTTTGTACAGTACAACCAGCTTCTGTATTCCATCCTCATAGAAATCGGCCACCTGATTTACTAACCACTCCAGTGTTGTTATCTAGGGTGACCAGATTTTTTCTTATGCAGTCGGGGACACCGGAGGTGAACTGGAAGCATGTTACATTGGGAGGTGCTGACATCACACCATTGCCAGCAATAAAATCAAGCGCCCATTTACCAAACAACTAACCAGCAATAAAATCCCCTAACTCTGTGCATGCATTCTCATTACTTTTTAAACAGACCTCGTACAGTCAACCGTTGACAAAGAGACCCCTGAAGCGGCCAATCTATTGATGAAAATAGGTGAGCAGAGTGGGGAAGGAAGTTGGACGTTCTTCGCTTATGTACGAAGGAACAATTCCTCTCTCTCTCCCTTCCCACCCATTTTCATTAATGGACTGGCCGCTTCAGGGGTCTCATTGTCAACGGTTGACTGTACGTTGATGATATCTTTTTGTTCTTTCAATGTGATTGCGTCGATATTGAACAAGAGAAGGCATTACTACAAGCAGATTTGAATAGTGTAGAAGCTTGGTATCGTCAATGCGCCATGTTATTAAATACACAAAGAACTAACGTAATAATTTTTCATCATGCTAATATCCCGGCCATCAATGATTCTATTAGCGTTTTGATACATACTTAGGTTTAGGCATAGACTTTGATACATATTTAGGTTTTTAAATAATATATATCAAAACCTAATTAGAAGAATTACAAAAAATGTTATTTATTTCATCGTCATCGAGCTTTTAAATTCTCAGATACATGCTACTACTGAATATGGCATTTGTTTATGGTCATGCGCTTACACCTTTCGACAGATATGCTGAAAATTGCAGTGAACCAATGCATTAGACTTTGCAGAAGCTTTTTAGGCTTAACCGTTATCAATCAATTTCCGTATATTGTTGCAAAATTGATCTGTTGCCCTTTGAGGCCATTGTGGTTTATTGTATGAGATTGAAATCACTGGCTAAGTCTTTACGTGATCCAAATCATTTTTTCTTACAATTTTTTAATAGCTCTATAGATATCGTCAAGTTCAACGGTTTATATTTGTCACTCCCATGTTATCTAATTTTAAAAGTAGAATGTATCCTTATAATATTTTTAAATTTTTGAATGACTTGCCATATTATGTGACTTGCCTTTTTGTTTGTTCTCATTCTAAATGATCCATGATTGCATACTTTATAATAATGATTTAAAATCGTATAGTTTAAAACCCGTATAAACTTTCAACTTTCTTAATCTAACCTTTATTGTCATCTTAGCTATGTGACATTATGTTAAAACATTCCCAGAGAGTGCTTATAAATTAATTAATTAATTAATTAGACTGCTAAAGGTTTTGTATATGACAACACTGGGAGGAAGAATTGACCCTCTTTTAATTGACTTAATATTTAAAATAATTTCTTTGTCAATAATTTTGAGAGAATTTTCTTTTAGGTAATAAACAAAGTTTCTTCGATTTCTTTTTAACGTTTGAACAAAAAATTCCATACTAATAAACTTTAAAATAATTTTTTTTAATATTACAAACCTGAGTAACTTTTTTTATGAATGAAAATAAGGATTACAATTTTACCCTCGTCGGCAATCGAAGACGAAACCATTTTAAGCGCGCGCGATAGGGGGGAGGGGTAAAAGGTATTGTCACCTCATTTAAATAGCACGCAGTTTTCGGTGGCATCAGTCTACTGAAAATTATTGTTTTGCAGAAAAGATGGTCAGTAATAAATGTATTAATTATTAATTAATTCTCTCTAATCCGTTATTAATACTTGTGTCATTTTTTTTTCATTAATGTTTTTTCTCCTTTTGCATTATACTCTCCAAATCAAGATGGCGTTCGCCGTACACACTTGCTGTTAATGTTGTTCCAAAAAGGACATCGTAATTGGGTCGAAGGTTCAGTTTCGGGTGATGGCCAAATAATAATTCAAAGGTAGGAGCTTTTGAGGCTTGGATGAAGCTGTTTGTAATATAACTTTAGTGATGAAGTAACATAAAACGTTTAATGGCATTGAATCGACGATTATCTGTGGATATTTTGATGCAGTGATTACTATGGCAGTTATGCTTAGATTCAAATCAAAGGTTGTGGTTACTGACTAATACAATATGTCAGAAACTGTCACACACTTAGGGTTCGAATTAAAAGTTTTCAATTATGCCATGGTGTTATTAATGCGCTGATCTTTCGACTTTAATAAAGCTTTAAGTGAGCGTAGAGTTGTTTTATAATCTACTTTTCTTTGATTCGTAAAGTGCGTTTTAATTTAAACGTTAATTATTTATTTTCGCGAATGAAATAAGATACATTAAATCAATGGAACGAAAATCCTACGACGATAATCATTCGACTAAATAATTATAAGATTTATGTTGAAAAAAAAAATTTCCATTGATTAAAATTTTAACTTTTTTGATGGTTGGATAGGAGAAATTCCCGATCTGTGAACGGGGTATCCGCTTCCCATTGGGCTTTCCATCTTGACAACTTTATCTTTGAAAGCATGGCTGTACGAGTGTCTGCTATAGCCGAATTAGTACAGGCATCGAGCATGACACTCGAGGTTCCTTGTTCGAATCCAGGTCGCAGAATTTTTCCTGCATATTAAAAAAAATCTACTATTACTACTACCACACGTTTACCGCTTACGCATTCGGATTGCATAAGCAGTAAACATTTAAGTTGAAAATGGAAAGTAGAATTAATCTAAAATAATATGATATTTTCCACGTAATAAAATGTACAGATGGAATGTACTTTAAGTTCAATGAAAGAAAATTTGACCATTCGGGATGTTAAAACTCACGATGATTTCTTGTAGATCCAAACGTTGGAGGCTTTTTCTAGAAGAAATTCTACGCAGACATTGATATTCTATGACCTCAAGTCTTCGTTGAATATGGTGATGAGATGACTGTTATGTAGGTGCCAAACGTTGGAGTCTCTTCACAGATGGTAAAAAAAAAATTACAAAAAAAGATTATTAAAAGAAGCTGTTTCAATAAAATTATACCCCAATAATTTAGCACAAGCATCCATTAACATAAGTAACAATTAGCAAATAATATATTAAAATAAATAACCAAGTCAAAAAAAAAGTAAATTAACATTAGACATTCAACTAAACACCGACAAGTAAGAAATATCTTCATCTTCACTCAAATTCCCTTATACTGTCTACATAAACGTTCTTAATATTTGTTTCCGCATTAAATTTTATTGTCCTATGTCATTTTTCATCGTTTGTATTTATACAGAATTGAAGGAACTAACATTGTTCCATTTAATTTATAATTTTCAATTTGCCACCACGTTTGACTGTGAGTTTGTTTGCAGTTTCTGAAGAGACTCCAGCGTTTGGCACTTACACAATAGTCATCTTACCACCATATTCAACTAAGACTGTATTATCATCTGGATTTTAGGTCATCGAATGTCAACTTCTGCATAGAATTTTTTCTAGAAAAAGCCTCCAACGTTTGGATCTACAAGAAGTCATCGTGTGATCAAATTTTCTTTCATCGAATTTTGAAAGTACATTCCATCTGTATATTTTATTAATGGAAAATATCATATCATTATTTTAGTAAATATTTAAATCAACTAATTTATTGTTGATCTTAAGTAAATTGTTATTGTTACGTAATAGTTTTCGAAAGCCTTATTGATTACGCCGTGGAGTTTAATCAATAGAAGGGCTATTTTTTATTGACGAAGTTTATTAATAAATAGTTCATTATGAAATTGTGTTCGCTAAGTTAGGAGGAGAATTTTATTTTTGAATCGTTTTAGTATGCTAATCTTTTAAGTTCTAAGCGAGCAGTTTTTTTTTTTTGTTTTTTATACTTTTTTTTATTTTTATTTTTTTATTTTTTTTATTTTGAATATATTCTACAAAGAGGCGTTGTCCGTGTATGCAATAAAAAGTTCTGCGTTGCGTTTCTGCAATAATAAATTGTTAGAGGGCTGTGCAAAGACGAGTTGGGAACCATCAATTGCCAATCTTATTTTTTTCTTCCTTCCGTTCCTCCCTTCCACCTTGGAATCTCCCATAAAATGAATAATTGATGAATGGCGGAAAAATTAACATGAATATTTGAATGAAAAACTCTCCCACTCGTCCACTCTTCTCCTACTTTCCGGCGAAATTTCTTCAACATTGTCTTAATTTAGCGATTAATTTTCAATGAAGGAACGACAAGAGACCGACCTCTCCTCCTCGCGTTGGCTTTTAAAATGTCGAAAATTCCACCGTCGCCGATTCATTAAACATTCCCTTAATTTACCTTTGAAATTCGCGGAAGAAGGAAAATAGAGAAAAAGAGGAAGAAAATTTTATTCTTCTTTTATTAATATGGCGTGAGAACGTGAACAGTCGTCGTTTCAAATTAGGAAGGAGGAGAGCGTATAATACAATTCAAAAATGAATAGGAATCGATGATTTTTGTAAATGAGGATGA
Source organism: Rhysida immarginata (assembly GCA_023313115.1). Taxonomy (NCBI): domain Eukaryota; kingdom Metazoa; phylum Arthropoda; class Chilopoda; order Scolopendromorpha; family Scolopendridae; genus Rhysida; species Rhysida immarginata. Next base: position 1,739,151 of record JAHWFO010047825.1, on the reverse strand, counting down.
AAATGTTTTAAAAGTTTGAGCCTTTTTCCATGATCGACGTTGCTTTTTTAAGCTTGTTTTTTTTCCCCTGAACGTTTTGTCGACCGGTGATTGCCTTTTCCATTCGAGAAATTTCCTTTTGCAACATTAATGAGGGATTAGCCGATTAGAAAGAAAAGCCAATTCTAAGAAAAGAAATTAAGCACGAAAAGAAAGTAAATATAAAAGATTAATAAACGATTTTAATAATTATTGATTTTTTTAAAGAGTGGGTCCAACTCCACGTGGATGCTGGAAAGATCTCTGGTTCAATCCCAGGCCTCGAAAAAAAAATCTTCCTATTTTAGTTTATTTTTAATTTTCTTTGAACAGATAGATGTAGCACTACGTTAAACTTGGCCTTTTAGAAAATCATTTTTGTTTGCGCAATGAGAATAAGTCGAAGGGAATCGGATGCTGTGGACTTATTTAACTGTCTCGCTTTTGATTAATTAATTGTGGCACCTACTAATCACTTATTGTCGTAAATCATCGCGCCGGCAGAATTATGAGTACATCTTGCTCGACGGCTCAATTTTTCGCTTAATTAAAACGCGTTTGAAAAATAGTTATTTAATCATACAAGTTAAACGCTTCGACATTTATAGAAATTAATTTTCAACACTTTTTTTATTTTTTTATTTTTTTTTATTTTTATTGTCTTAAGTAAGCATCAGTACTATTTAATGAAAGCATACTTGATTCTCGAAATATTTTCTCTTGACCGTGAGCTTTCCTGTGTTAATGCTTTGGATAAAGAGAGCTCCACGTAATCGGACTCCCCGATTTTGATGAAAAAAATTGTACGAGTAGGTTTATTTCCAGTTAAGCTCTCAAGCAAAGCCATTCGGATGCACTTTCGAAAATTTGCCGAGAAAAAAATTCATAAAGTTTTATTACTAATACCTATGCTGTAGAAATACCCATAATGTTGCAGTTTACTTTAAGTATGGCTCTGGCTTCTGTTGAGAACGACCTGGTTCGATTCTTGCGGAGAGCACAATTTTTTATTCCTGAAAATTTCATTAATATGCATAGGAGTTACATATACATTTTGTAAACATAATCGCAGTTTTCCAATTCATTGTCGTTATTTCCAGCGCCTCCGGAAGGAAGGCAAAAGAAATGACTGCATAATTTAATCAGTACGCTATGGATGAACAACTATAAATGAACATTAAAAAAACAAAACAAACGATTTTTAATATTGCGGTTAACTATTTTTATAAGTATCACAACTTTTAGGATGATAATTATAAAAATACACAAAACAACTGCTCCATATTGGGATCTGCGAATTATGTTCCTTACATAACTCCTATACATATTAAGGAAAATTTCAGGGAAAAATATATCGTGCCCATCACAGGTCGTTCTCATCAGAATTCAGCGATATACAGTTAACTGCAACATTGTGAGTAGTTCTACTGCGTAGGTATTGGTAATAAACTTTATGAATTTTTTTCTATGCAAAGTTTGATAAATGCTTTAAATGAGAGCTTAATTGGAAGAAAACTACTCGTACAATTTTTTTCATCATAATCGGTGAGTTCGAGTGCGTGGAATCTCTTTGTAAGTTAGTGAATGCTCTCAGTTCTACTGACAACTTCTTGTGAGTTGTGGAATCGTACGTTCTCTTCCCTTAAGTTTTGGTTGACGAATATATACGAACGAACATGAAGAATGTGTGGACGGTACCGCAAGCTCGAACAAACCTGAACAGGCAAAGTCGGACATCGATGAGCGCCAATGAGCTCTTTTTGGTTCATTTTAGCCATGTGCGAAGGGGATTGGCAATTTGCCGAACTGATGAACTGGAGCACCTACGAATTTTAACGAACAGTGTCGCGCTTACTCGTAAGCGTTTGTCTGCCCTTGTGCTTGTTTATTCGTTCGCGTGTGTTTGTCTACTGTGGAGTGTGCTCTTATAGTTCTTAAATGGCCAGTCAGGGTGGACTTTTCGAATTTTCGTTTTCGGAAACAATGGACCTCCGATTCGAAATACCTAAGAAATTCATTAAATTAGAAGTCGTAAGAAAAAAATGTCATGCCTTTAATAACACAGGCCAACAAAAAATAACTTTTTTAAAAACTGTTTAACGTTAAGAGCTAATTATGCTATCTTTTTTTTTGTGTGTGCTGAATCTGTATCTGACTTCCGTTTTTTTTTCAGCATCCGAGATTTCTTGTTTTTCAATGAAACATTTTAAATTATTCAGTTTCGGATTCAGCACGCTTAAAACCACAAGAATAAGACAAATTCATTCAAAAAGGTTTTTTCATCGTTGGCCTGTGTAATTGTGTAATAGCTTGTACAAGGTGTGTTCAGAAAGTAATGCAAGTGACTTTATTGTGAAGCGACTGTATGTCGCAGCGCGTTCGGACCGCTTGGGCTAGATTGGGGGTAGGGGAGACGCTTGACTTCACAACGCGCCCAAGATCAGTCTGCTCCGAGCAGTGGTTGGGCGAGTAGCATTGATTTTGTGAAGCTCGTCTCAAAGACCGTGTCACGATGCGATGGAGCCAACGATCGAACACGGTACGCGATCAAGTTCTGCGCCAAACTCGGCAAAAGTTATACCGATACTAAACAATTGACACAGCAAGCCTAGGGGACTCTGCTCTATCGTCTTCGCAAGTTTCAAGGTGGTTGAAGATGTTTGAGGGCCGGGAAGAGGTGATCGAAAAACCCCCGCTCTGGGCGGCTATCAACCAGCCACAAGGATGAAAATGTGACTAGTGTGCCTTATTTATTGAACTCTGACCGTCGAATGAGTATTAGGATGATTGCACAGACACTGAACCTTCAAATAGCCACTGTGCACACCATCATGACAAACGATCTCAACATACGAAAGGTGTGCGCTCTGCGCGTCCGTGAGTTCCTGGCGAAGCACAACTTGGCAACGCTGCACCACCCCCCTTGCAGTCCCAACTTGGCTCCGGCAGACTTCTTTTTGTTTCCGAGGATTAAGACCGTCCACAAAGGACACCGTGTTGACGGCATTGAGGCAATCCAAGCCGCCGTGACGACCGCTCTGAACGAGGTTCCCATCGAGGCCTTCCTGCACGCATACCGTGCCTGGGAAAATCGATGGAAAAAATGCGTAGATGCACGAGGGGAGTACATCGAAGATTTCTAAACATTTGTAACTATATCTTGAATAATTTTTTTTTTACAACAATTGCATTATTTTATGAACACACGGTGGCTTAGTGTTTATGGCATCGGTACGGTAACCTGAAAATACCTGGTTGGAGTCCAGGTCGTGGAATTTATTTTACTATTTTCCTTTATTATTAATTAACATCCGGAGAAAAAAACCCCTCTTAGAACCATTTTCCAGTTATATTAATACCCTACTTGGACACCGGACATTCCTCTGAAACATGGGATATGCCTAATAACATCACAAATAGTGTTGGAACACGGATAAAACCTAAGCGTATTGTGTCTAATATTCATTTGTGAAGGATAATAGTAAGATGGGAGGTTCAGAGGAGCTCTTGAGTTCAAACATGGCATGATAATAAGATGATGCCGTAGGTGTAGCAAATCCGTTAGACAAATTTCTCTCCTGTTGGAAATGCCTCGCTCAACGATAAATAATGTCATCTTGAAATGGAAACGTGCTGGAGCGGACGGCGTTCAACAACGACCAGGCAGACCGCAGAAACTGACAGAAAGGGATCAGGGAACCCTAAAGCGTGTTGTAAAAAGTAATCGCTTTTCCTCAGCCCAAGAAGTCACTACTGAGTATCAAAATTCATCTGGGGCCGTTGTCAGCACTAAAACTGTTCGTAAGTAAATTGAACACATCACCAAAGCTCACCGCAGCTGGACTCTGGATCGGTGGAAACGTGTTCTCTGGAGTGACGAATCACGTTACAGTATCTGGAAATTGACGGAAGGGTGTGGGTTTGGGGATGCCAGGGGAACGCTTTCAGTCCGATTGTGTCGTTCCGACTGTCAAATTCGATGGTGGCGGTCATGTTGTGGGGGTGCTTTTCATGGTATGGACTTTTCATGGTATTTACGATCAGTAAAGGGGACACTCAACATGAGGGATACAGAGACATCCTAGACAATTCGGCACTCCCTACGTTGTGGCAACAATTCAGCGATGGCCCTTTCCTGTTTCAACACGATAATGCTCCTGATCACAAAGCAAGGGTCTTACAGGGATATTTTCACGAAATGGACGTTGAAGAAATGGACTGGCCTTCTCAGAGTCCGGATTTAAATTCGATAGAAGCACTTTGGGATGAATTGGAACGACGATTACGGAACAGATAGACTCGCCCATCATCCGCCACCGACTTCGCCAACGTACTGTTTGCAGAATGGAATAAAATTTCACCAGCTACGTATAAAAACCTAGTGGAAAGCCTTCCCAGAAGATTGGAGACTGTTATTGCTGCAAAATGCGGATCTATCGAATATTAATTTATGAAATAAAACATTGTTTTCTATCCTAATACATATGTCGGATACTTTTGTCCAAGTAGGGTAGTTTGAAGTTAAAATTGGGAGAGGGAAAACAACTCCAAGCTAAGGTTTGAACAAGGGCCGATTAAGATAGTGCAGGTGTTTTTGAAAATTTGTAGCTCGTAGCTATTTTAGTTGCTAATGTTAATCCGATCCTGGTTCGAATTCGATTCCTAGTTCCTTTAATTAATCGTCCCAGGACGCGTAAAATGTACAATTATCAGATTACAAGAAGTGTTCAATTTGACGAGTGAAAAATGCGATCTTTTTGACATAAACGTTAAGGTTGACTGTGCTCTCCTTTAGAATTAAAATTTTTCTCCTCTCAAAAATCTTTGTCATAAATGTTTCATAGGAACAGAAAGGAGAAAAGTATGTTCAAGGTTCTTGAAGTAAGCATGCTTTCACCGTTTTCTTAATGCGTTCATAAATCTTGAGTAAAAAAAAATGTTTTCGATGGTTTGGAGTAAGGAATCGTTTACATGAAAATTATATTCGTATTTGAATTAAACATAGTAAAGTGTTTATTTCAAAACTGTCGTGTCACGATGGGGAAGGTTTACGAGCAGGAATCTCCTTGGAGGCTTTTAATAATAATCATCTTCATCACCATAAGTAAGCTTCGCTTCAAGGGATCCATGTCGTGACGACCATTTTCTAGTAACATCATTGCTACGGCTATCCTCACGAGATAGTTTATACTGAAAAGGGAAAGCCTTGCGTTCATTCAAATGTTTCCTTCTTTTTGCCGTGTATCAGTTGTGTTATTAAAGAACATGGGATTTTTTTTTAGAATTAGAATTCTTAAAGTTATTTTATCTATTAAAACCTCGGGAATGAAGTTAAATACTTCTTAAAATGCTTATTAGATAGGTGTTTCGTTTGAATTTTATAGAGTACATCAAAATAAGTTAGAACGTTGATATACCGAGAAGAAGAAGCGATGATTTGAATCTTTTTGCATTACAAATGTATAACAAACCGATTACATTTTAATGAGGGTGATTGTGGCTGCTTTGAAAAATGCGAGCATATGTTGCTATAGAAAAAAAAGATGACAGGAATGATTTCCCTATGTTTCATGTTTGAGAGAGTATAGACCTAAAGTGGTTGGATGAAATGTTAGTTTGCTTGATATCCTATGCAGCATTCAGCGAAATAACCTGTCGATTTGATTTAATTATTAAATTTTAATTCATAAAGTGAGGTGATTGACTCTATCTATCATAGGCTTGAAAAAGGAGCTTTGTATGCACCTAATGAAGAGAGGTTGATCGTTCGTGTTCGTGTTCTGTGCGTGTATTTGTTTGTGGCGTTCTTGTCAGTTAAAATGAAGGCCTCTTCAAGTATGTACGAAAGGAAACGTGCATTTAAAAAAAATAGTACGGAACATAGTACGGAAAAAAATACTTTTAGGTTTGCAAATACATACAAAGAAATTAATTGGCAGCGTAAAGACAAAATATCCCGTACGAAACAGTTCGGAAATACAACGAACTCTTCTGTAATTCTTATGAATGTAGCTGCTGTATCAGAGCAAAAGGGAAATCGCAATTAGAGCATCTGTGATGTATCAGAAATGAATGCGATTATGAATAATTCTAGTTCATAATCTAATGTCCAGCACATATTAAATTCAGGACTTGACGTAATTATGATCTCGGCCATGGTAGGGAGAGGTCGGGAGAACGTGACGGCCACGATAGAAGTTGGTCCTGCTGACCTCCGCGGCATTGAGCAGAACGGCACTTCGGCAGATATGCTTAAAATCTGTCAAGCTGCTTCTATCATACAATATAACATTTGTCCTCGCACACCTTCGCTACGAGAATTAAAAACTGTTCAAACTGCGATATTCTCTTGTGTAAATTTGGCATTGCCATTGCTTATTTCCCTCATTAATAAACATGTCCCCGTGGTTAAAGTTAGGTTAGGTTAAATAATAATTATATACTGGAGATGAACCTCCAAACATCAGGTAATAAATTTATCGTAGACACCCGGACACCTATTTTAAGACACATTGTGACAGCATGGCTGTCCGGGTGTCTGCGATAGCCCAATTGGTAGAGGCGTCGACCATGACAGTCGAGGTTCCTGGTTCGAATCCAGGTTGCAGAATTTTTCCTTCCATCTTTCAATGGAAAAATCATTAGACTAGGTTGGTTAAAATTTTTCTGCATGCATAATAAAAAGGCTTTGTTTGTTAATGTTAATAAATTATTTTCTTGTGGAACAGTGGCTTCCTTGGTCTTTGTTAGCATATCTTGTCCACATTTTCCTGCTTATTTACTTTATAACAGCAGCAACGGAGTATTTCGGTTCCCGCCTGTACACGCTGAATAGGAGGGCTTGGCTCTCGAAATGTACATACAAGTTTGTATTATTATTGTTCTGTTATTTTGCTATTGTTTGTTAATGTTATTAAATCATTTTCTTGTGGAACAGTGGTTTCCTTTGTCTTTGTTAGCATGTTGCTGTTGTTCTTTGCTTTATCTCGTTTTCCGCGAAGGAGACATTTTAAACAACGACAAATGGCGAGGCGAGAACGTCTCCTGCGAGAGAGAGTTGGGCCGTTTTTCTCCGTGCGCAAGAAGATCTAATTACTTCTTTTGTAAACTTCGCTAATTTTTTATTCCGTGTCGTTGCTTGGGAGTCGGAATTAAAATTCCTCTGAAAGAAATGGCGACAGGAGAGGGGAGGAGGAAGAAGTAAACCACCGGTGGTGTTCGCCTCTACTTACTATATAGGCTGGTGTTTGTGGATAATTTGTCAATGGAATTAAATTTCTTAAAAATATTTTGATAGCTGATTGTTTACAAATTAAGGCCTTGATTTGAATGTCAAATTTGTGATTTGTTATTGTCGCTTGTTCTTCTGTTTAGGCTTTGTTCAGAAACTAAGGTTCTTGCGTGTTTTATTTTTTTTTATTTTTTATTTGTTTTTTTTTTCCTTCCTTTTTTGAGCGCGTGGAATTTTAATTAAGAAATTCCGTTTGAAAAATTTGAAGTCACCACCGTAGTCTTGGAGCTAAGTTGATGTTTTATTACCAATCCACGGACGAAAACTCAAAATTAAGTGATTAAGTTTGTTGTCTCGTTATATTAGTGAAGTTAACATAGGTTCTATTGAACACGTTTTATACACTATGGCCAAGCACGAATAACGGAAAAACACATAGGTTAGTAAACACGTAGTTGTATATGGGAGAGGGCCAGGTGGGATTTTTCTAATATGATTCTATTCCACGATCCGAACTGATTTAAATATTGACATTAGTCTGGGAAATAGCTTGGGTCGATAAGAGTTACCGTTTAATAATTTTGTAACTTAGTTTCATAATAGATATTAACGGTAATCCACCATGGTGATTTTGTAATCCAACGACCCTTAGTGCAGACAGCCCAGTTATATAAATATAAGCATAGATCTATATCCATAGGTGAGGGTCTCCGTAACTGAAGTCATTTAAAAACCGGTGGAAGTTGAATGCTTTAAAATATGCATATCAGGATCTGTGTGATATAGTACCACTTAGGAGACTTAATTGATTGCTGATCGCTTAAATGAAGGAATTCCTGGCAAAAAACAACATCGCAACGGTCACCCATCCTCCCTCCTCTCCTGACCTACCAACCCCCTGCAATTTCTGCCTCTTCCCTAAAATGAAAGGGCGACGTTTTGACTCCACTTAATATATCCTAGTGGTATCGTAACTGATCTTGAGGAAGGTCACTGTCTACCTCAGATTTCGAAAAAATAATTATCGATCATAAATCGATATTCATAATTCTAAAATGGTGAATCAAAAGTACCCAGCGCTCTTCTGTGGGTCAAAAAGAACATAAAGTTCCTCATGCAAAAGGGCCGAAATCCCAACCCTTATACCCCCTAAACACCTCGCAAAGTTTATTAAAACCTCGCGAAATTTTGCCATTTTTCGTCATCGTTCCGAAGAAAATCCATCTTTCCTTATGTCATCGAAAGTTTCCATCATCACCAGAAAATAAATGCGCCGTATTCCTTCACAAAATGGTCTTCGTTCTGGATAATCCCCAGGTAGCAGTGATTGCACTCGCTGAATGTGGAACGGGTGTTGCAGATTGTTAAGCAGAATCCTCCATACCGTTGCCTGGGAAACGCCTAACCCCGTGCTACCGTGCCACATCGAAGGGTCCTCTGCCATATTGTCAAGAACTCGATCCAGTACAGCGAGCTGCAGGGCTGGAAGTCCATACTTTGTTTAACAAACTTCGCGGGATGTTCAGGGGTATAAGGATTGAGATTTCGACTTTTTTGCATGAGGAACTTTATGTTCATTTTGACCCACAAAACAGCGTTAGGTATTTTTGATTCACCATTTTAGAATCCCCTGTATACAGCGTGATGTTTTGTAAACACTTTCCCGAGATACAGACGTAGTCGACTGGGCACACTTCCAAGGTTTTTTTGGTTTTATAGTTAGCATATAAAAGCATGTTTGTTTTTTTAAATAAAGACTAGAAAGAAGAAAATAAAAAATATAAAATAAAAACTTTTAAAGCACAAACTTTCAGTAATTTAAGAAAAAGGTAAAAGTGTGGTGGCGCGTTTAACATTAATATTTTAAGAAGAAAATACTACATAATAAAATAACCATACAGCAAAAGATGATCCATTCTTCACGTCGGAGACGTAGCTGAATCCGAATAAGGAGGTTGTATGGTGTGTGTGTGTGTGTGTGTGTGTGTGTGTGTGTGTGTGTGTGTTTTCATGTTTAGCTAGCATAAAGAATCGCAGTTTGCTGGATGTTGGCTATATAAAGCCACCTATGCACGTTATCAGGTTGTCCGTAAGAGTCTCGGAGCATGACCACTCATCCTTTAGACCATCCAAGATGATTTATCTTCCTCTTCTTTTAGCAACCTCACTTGTTTGAACGCGTTCTTATTGTTTCCCGAGCTCGTGCTCTGGCGAGTTGATTCTTGTATTTCTGTTTGTTTTCTCTAATATACATATATACAAAACGTTTCTTTTGATTTTGTTTATAAAATATCGAATATTGTTTTAGTTTAGTCTCTCTTCGTTCAAGGTATCACCGAAATCGTCAGCTGAAAATAATCGTTATGAATGATTT
>JAHWFO010047825.1:1685005-1714528 GCA_023313115.1 Rhysida immarginata | reverse complement strand
ATAAAAAAACAAACAAAACAAAAAAAAATCATCCAAATCGGACCAACCAATCACCCACAATCACGTGGTGAACTGTTTGTAGCTTACAGTCACACTGCACAAGGAAAACAATGTTGATATTTCCACCATGTAAAGCATGAAAATCAAAAAATTAACATAAATTATCATACTCACATTCACTTTCATGCGGAAAAGCAAATAAAAGGCATGTTTTGGCGTTAGTTAGGTTCCGTGCCCAATTGTTATGGTGATTGTAGCGTCAGTTTACCACGTGATTGTGGGTGATTGGTTGGTCCGATTTGGATGATTTTTTTTTGTTTGTTTTTTTATGCTGAACAAGTTTGCAATTGGGTTTTTTTCTCTATCCCTTACGGTTTTTGAGATAAATTTTGAATGTGTCCTAATTTGCATATTTGGGATGATGAAAAGTGCACCATGGGATAGGCCACCCACAACTTCCTATTCATTGGATTCATCAAAATTGACATATCTGCTTCGGTTCAAAAAATAAAAGGGGGGTTCAGACTCTTGTATTCACCCTGTATACAGTGGAAGTTCGATTATCCATCACGTTCTATTATCCATCACTTTGGCTGCAGAGGAGTTATGAATCCCTCAACCAGGAGAGCGACAAAGCTTTTCACTTTACCACGATGAAGCCGAGACGAAATTATCAAGGTGCATTGCTTGACTTGAAAATCAAGCATAATCTGAAGCAATACAAGTTTGTTGTTGCTTAATATATGCAATCAAGCAAGCGTCTAAAAAAGCTAGAAATTCCCTAAAGTAGAGGAAAATAACTTTTTGAAAAATTAATATACAGTATGTTTAATAAATTTTGTAATTTAAACAATCAAAGGACCCCTGACGGATAATCGAGGTTCTATTGTAGATTTGAAAGCCTGTCCTAAGTACTGACAATAACACCACCACATTCCTAAATTGAAGAAGCCGCTGCGTAGGAAATGTTTTGCTAAAAAAAAAAACAAGAAAAAACAAACAACAACAACAAAAAAAAGACAGACATGGGAACGGGGTTTTGGCGACATGGTGACACGCATTAGTGAAACCCATACAGTTGATGATATTCACAATCTGGCAAAGAACTGTAGACGGCCTGAGAAATTACTTTGAACGGTATTAAGTGACTTAACATTTCTTTACGTAGTGCTTACTTGTAACTTCATTTCGGTTAGTTTGTAGGTTCTATGTAGTTCCTGATTTAATAATACTTAGTTTGTTTTAGTTCCCTTTCTGGCTCTTTAACCTCATCTGGTGGTGGTATTTATAAGTACTTAGGACAAGCTTTCAAATGTAACGGGTGTCCCAAAATGAATTAACATTTTGAATTTGCCGTCATTTTCTTCGTGGTACAACCAGAGTAGAAATTTTTATATGCTGTCATTATTAAACATTGAGGTTAAATTAACCAAAACTACACTATCGAACAACTCGTAGAAATTGTAAATATTTACTTCAAAAATGGTAAAAATTTTACGAAAACTGTTTGCAGATCTTTATTTGGTCACCGTAATGCACCTCCTACAGACTTTGACAGAAGATCATAATTAATGATATGGATATGGAAGACATGTGGTTTCAACAGGAGGGTGAAACATGTCACACTGCCAAAGAAACCATGCATTTATTGCAAGAAATATTTAATGGTCGTGTTAGTGAGGTGATGTGAATTGGCCGCCAAGATCATGTGACTTGACACCGTTAGACTTCTTTCTTTGGGGTTATCTTAAGGATAAAGTGTACGTCAAAAAACCACAAACTGTTGAGGACCTCAAAGATGAAAATCGATACAACATTGCCGAAATTTACCAGCAATTATGTCAACATGTTCTGGAAAATTTCCTCAAAAGAGTGAATTTGTACTACCAAGGCCAGGGTGCTCATTTGTCAGATGTTTTGTATCATACTTAATCTCCATATTTTTACTTTCTAATAAAGCAAAAATATTATAAATTTCCCAAAATTTTATTAAACGGTAACGACCGGTCGGAAATCTGTTCAGATCGTATCACATGATCTGTTGGCGACCGTTCGAAATAAACAGACAAACCCTTAATGTCAAAGAAGATAATTAAACTGAACACTTCAAACATATTATAACTACAAAGTAGAAAAGGAACAGGTATTGCGATTCATTGCCCGCACTAGCTCAGTCGGTAAGAGCGGTGGCAGCGAAAGGCATGGTCCGTGGTTCGAGTCCAGGTCGAGGAATTTTTCCTTCTCTTTTCTACTTTGTATTTAATACCAAAATGAGTTGTATTTCTTCAAATTTAGAAAAAAATCAAATACTTGCCATGACTTATAAACTAGCCTCGTATATGTCAATAAAACTTAAAATCGGGTTTTAGAATGAGCCATTTTAGTGTAGATATCTTTTGATAAAGCTTTATAATGGTCACTATTGTTTCCTAAAGTAACTGACGAAGGACAAGGTTTGAAAATGTGCAATATGAGGGGCTTTCGGTACAAACACCATCATCACATGCAAAAATCTACAGATTGCCTATTTTTATTGTAGATATAACCTATTTTTATACTCTATTTTGGTTTTTTTTTACTGTATTAAATCGTAAAAATATTTATTACTAAGCATTCTTGAGGAATAAAGTTTCTATGTTAAAATTAATGATGACACACAATATACATTAGCCAAATCAAATGGCAATAAATTGAGAAACCTTTAAACTTCTTTTGTGAGTTCTAAATTTTTTTTCCATAAAGAAAGTTCCATAACAATAGAAATTCCGTGTGTTTTTAATTATACTTAGTAAGGCATTGCTCTAATGAGTGGAGGAGGTGGTGGGGTAAAAAGGGTTTAATGTGGAGGGGAATTACGCTTAAGGGATAATATGAGTTTTAATCTTATTATTTTTTTTTGGAGGCCGTGAAATGTAAATTTCTAAACGCAGGAATTCTTATGACGACGTTTATGGCTCAATTTGTCCCTTGTAAATTAAAACGATTGGACGCAGAAACTTTTGACGTCAAATTTTGTGAACGAAGAGAGAAGGGGAGGGGGGAGAAGAGGGGGAAACTGCGAGTTGCGGAGGGTAATGCACTGATGAGGTTGAAGTTTAGAAAGAAAAATAAAATTAAGTCAATAGACAAAAGTAGTTTTTCATAGTGTGGCCTCAAAAGATTCTGGAATATCAGTGAAGATTTGCTGAATTCAAAATTAATAATTACAATTCCTTACAAAACCGTTTAAACTTATTAAAGATCTCGTTTATTTGGTATGTTCGAAAAGATCTCGCAAATGAACCCTTAAAACCTAATGTCATTAATATGGATGAATAAAGGGTGAATACAAAAGTCTGAAACCCCCTTTTATTTTTTGAACCGAAGCAGATATGTCAATTTTGATGAATCCAATGAATAGGAAGTTGTGGTGCACTTTTCATCATCCCAAATATGCAAATTAGGACACGTTCAAAATTTATCTCAAAAACCATAAGGGATAGAGAAAAAAACCGAATTGTACACTTGTTCAGCATAAAAAAACAAACAAAACCAAAAAAATCATCTTTTCGGACCAACCAATCACCCACAATCACGTGGTGAACAGCAAGTTACTTCTGTTAAAAAAAAAAAGTTAATCAACAAAATGCTCGATGTGACGACCGTGGACACCATAACACAATTGGGCACGGAACCTAACTGACGCCAAAACATCGGCAAGCATGGCTGGTGTCACTCCTCGGCACGCTTCCTGGATTCGTTGAACCAGATCCTCCAGTGAGGCGGTCTGCGTAGCATAAACCTTGTCCTTCAGTATCTCCACAAGAAAAAGTCAAATGGTGTAAAATCAGGGGAGCGGGGTGGCCAACGAACTGGTCCTCCTCGGCCAATCCATTGTTGTTCAAACATCTCACTTAGACGCTCGCGAACGACCAACCCGTAATGTGGAGGAGCTCCATCATGCTGAAACCATGTGCGCTGATACGAGGCCAATGGCAAATTGTTAATGAAGTCTGTGACTACCACGTTGAGAATTTCAGCCCGGTAGCGTTCTGCAGTCAGTGTTCCATCGTAAAAATACGGTCCAACCAAAGTGTCATTGTACAATCCACACCACACATTGATTCTCCAGTTCACTTGATGAGTTGCTTCTCGCAGACATCGTGGGTTCTCGTCTGCCCAATGATGATGGTTGTGCCTGTTGATAACTCCATCCCTGGTGAACTGGGCTTCATCTGTCCACAACACCTCATGAATAAAGTTTGGATTCTCATCCACGCAGGTAAGTAACCAGTTGCAGAAGGCGGCCCTAGCAACATAATCCAATGGCAGTAACTCTTGGTGACAATGAATATGGTATGGGTGTAAATGATGTGCGTGTAGAATGTTGAGAACAGTTCTCTGATGGCACCCAACATATGCAGCAATTGCTCTGCTGCTTGTGTGGGGGTTTGCAGCAACTGCAGCCAGAACTAGTGTTGTTGTATCCTCGTCGCCTTGTGCCCTTGGTCGTCCTCGTTCTGCATTAACATTCCCTGTAGCCTCGAATCTTTGAATAATGTGACGCATTGTTTGATGAGATGGATGGCGTTCGTTAGGGCATCTGTCTCGATACAACCTAACTGCAGCATGTAGGTTTCTCCTTGCCTCTCCGAAGCAGAAGATCATGATGACCATTTCCGGAACAGTGTAGCTTGCCATCCTGGAATTGTTCTGTCTTCTGTGTGCTGAAACATGCCTTTTATTTGCTTTTCCGCATGAAAGTGAATGTGAGTATGGTAATTTATGTTAATTTTTTGATTTGCATGCTTTACATGGTGGAAATATCAACATTCAGTTTTCCTTGTGCAGTGTGACTGTAAGCTACAAACAATTCACCACGTGATTGTGGGTGATTGGTTGGTCCGATTTGGATGATTTTTTTTTGTTTTGCTTGTTTTTTTATGCTGAACAAGTTTGCAATTGGGTTTTTTTCTCTATCCCTTACGGTTTTTGAGATAAATTTTGAATGTGTCCTAATTTGCATATTTGGGATGATGAAAAGTGCACCATGGGATAGGCGACTCACAACTTCCTATTCATTGGATTCATCAAAATTGACATATCTGCTTCGGTTCAAATAAAACATAAAAGGGGGGTTCAGACTTTTGTATTCACCCTGTATATTAAGGCAGCTCTACTAGTTGAAAAATCCATTACTCTGCAACCTTCTCGTATACAGGGTGATTTAGAAAGGTAGATCAAGAATGAAATATCATGTATAGTTTGTAGCGGGGAACAAAATTTTTCTTATAAACATGGGTCCGGAAATGCATCCTTAAAAAGATAATGCAACTTGTACGAGGTAGGAATGGCATTACAGTAGGTGTTCAAAATGCCGACCCTGAACCTCGATGCAGGTGTTTAGTCTGCGGACGAGATTTCGCGAACTCTGGTGAAGATGTCCGGAGAATCACTGACTTCTCCACACGCTGTTGGTAAATCCTTTCCGCTTCAGTAGACGAGATGCATGTCCGCCAACTCCGCATTAGTTAAGCGATCCATTGTACGACAATGGAGTTACATGTTTCGTTTCCTCTCTTTTAAAGGAGAGAATAAGAACAATTTACATGTTTAGATCCTAATTTACATGGACCCTACTATTGCCGTCCGGGTAACGCACATCCATTCCTACCTCGTACAAGTTGCATTATCTCTGTAAGGATGCATTTTCGGACCCATGTTTATAGAAAAAATATTGTTCCCCGCTACAAACTGTATATGGTATTTTATTCTTGACCTACCTATCTGAATCACCCTGTATAAGATAGAACACACTCAGACAGTGTCTACATTCCTTGCAAAGCATTTTCCGTACAACGCTATTTCAATTTGGAATACTTTACCATTGAAATTACGCAGAATAGCAGTCGAATGTAGATCACTCAACTGTCAAGCTGCGTGTATCCATTTTAATAGACAGATTAAAAAGTTTTATTTTGGAAATCAGTGTAACTAATCCTAATCCTGGCTATATCGCTTTCTCCATGTTCTCGACTTAATCAACGAACTAGCTATTATCGATGGATTGTATGCTGGTGATAAACTTATCTAATTTAAGGTTTCACTTTCACTCCAGCAAAATTTTGTATGCAATGCGCCTATAGAAGTTTTCACTTTAATAATAATAATAATAATAATAATAATAATAATAATAATATAACAGAGCTAAAAGCCGTTTAATTTGTATTACGCATGTGCACTTAAGAAACCACCTTACTTTAAAAATGCCTTCGAAAAGAAGACAGAATAAACCATTCTTCGTGACTCGCCCAGGTAAAGAAGGGACCGCGGGCTCTTCCTTGTAGTAATCACAAGAATGATGTTGTGGGGAGCCTGCTGTTTTGAGTGTTTTCAGTTGTGGGAGCTTGCGTAATGAATTTTCTGTCGCTTGTTGAATTTGACGGCGAATGATTTCCTTCTGGTTGTACGAGTACAGCAATGGTTATTCGGCCTGGTGACCGACCCCATTGCTAGCTTGAAGGCTTTCTGAAATCCGTCAAGTCTCTGGATTCGAGCCTCATTCTGACTATGAAACTTGACGTTCGACTCGGGTATGTGACAAGATGAAATCTAGTGAAAGGAGCAAATGATCTAAACCCAAGCCGACTTCAGTTCGTTCTTCAACGCTTCTGGATTGAATCGCTGGCGGCGGTGACTTTTTCCGTTCCCTCTTCCCAGCCTCAAATTGATTTCTTTCATAATAAGGAAAAGTGAAAGGGGAAAAAATTCAACATCCTTGTAAGCACTACAACGGGTTATTTGAAAAAAGGTTTGTTTTTTTTTTTTCAAGAGGTGCCTGCTTTTCAAAATGTCTAAGACAATCGGAACATTTATCTCCATAAATAGCTTGTGTTCTCACCCGTTTTGACATCTTATGTGACATTTGTTTGTTTGAAAGTTTCTTCTCTTGCTTTGAAGGTCTTAAATTTCAGATTTTGGTCGAAATCAATTCAACATAGAATATGACAGACAGACGGACAATATAAATAGCCTACCGCTCGTTTATGCTTTTAAAATACAGTCTAAAACTTAAATTTCGTAGGCCTTAGTACTCTTAAGGAAGAAAGGTTCAACCAATTATAAGACTTTTTGCTTTTCCCTCAATGGAATTGGGGTCGCCCTATAATTGCTAGCAGTCAGGCTTCATTACTTAAGACAATGAACTATTGTTCGCCTAATACGGCGATCGATGGTATTGGATAGTATAGAAGTATTCGCTTACGGATCAGTGTCGGAGTCAGGGATGGTATAATGAGGTTAGATGGTTGGGAAAGTGTGTGGTCACAGAGCGTGTAAGGAAGATTACTGCATAATGAATGAGTGTAATTCAAACAAGAAATGACAAAGGAATATAATCAAACTATTAGCTATGCGTTACTCGTAATTTAGTCCATTGTTTAGGAATTGAGATTAGGGAACGTTTTCTCTTTGGATCACATACATGGCAATTGCTTCTGATCTTAAAACGACTATTTAAAGTTTATTACATTGCAACATGATGTTCAAGCGGAATGAACATTTTTCTCAAGAGAGCCAGAAATTCTACTTTGAAGCGTAGTGTATTTTAAAAGATGATTACTATACGAGAAATTTATTGTTTTTATTCCTTGTGAAGTGAGAACATGAATACTAATGGAATAAATGGAAGGACAAATTTCGCGTGGTACTCGTGGTCCGAATCCAGGTCACGGAATTTTTTTCCTTCAATTTTTTCCCTTCCATTTTCATAGGAAAGTGCTTATGTGATCGGTGTGTCCAGATGTCCATCCGTCTGTAGACACAATTCCAACAATGCATTGCGTTGCAATTGGGAGAGTGCTGGAAGAGACGAATCATCACTGCATTGGGGAAAACGCGTACTTCGTTTCAGTTCTGCGCCTGCTCTAAACGTTGTTGAGATAGTGCGCGTGCAGAATGCACGTGATTGACGATTATAGAAAGGGGTGATCGGTGCCTAAACCAAAAGGATTTCTTTATTTGTAGGGAGCTTATTGTTTAATATGATAACTTAAAAACGAATTAACTTTTTCACACAGTTATCACCAATCCATAAATATGGGGCAGAAAACGAACAGGTTCGAAGGTGAGATAGCCGGAATAGGTACTACAGTACGTGCTCTAATAGTACCATATGGCACCTTTGGAACTTTCAAAGCTAAGATATAGCATTTAATATATCAAACAACTCGTAACTATGTATTATAAATAAAAATATCCAGTAATTAAGTATAGCTCATAATTGTTCAGTGAGGTTTTATCGTACGCCATACCTCAGCTGTTCAAATTAATGATGAAAAATAGGAAAGAAATTCCACAGCTTGGATTCGAACCAGGAACCTTTGGCTCAGACCAGCAACGCGGCAACCAATTGCTGGAACATTATTAATTAAGGATAGCTGGAATTGGTTTAGTAATGTGTGTCGTGATGGTACCATATGGTGCCGTTAGAACATTCACTGCTAAGATATGGCATATAATATATCAAACAATTGGTAACGACCTATAATGAATGAATATAACAAGTAAATAATGATAGTAGGAATTGGTTTTGTAGTATGTGTTCTAATGATACCGTATGGTACGTTTGGAACTTTCAATGCTAACATATGGTATGTAATATATCAAACAACTCGTAACGATGTGTCATGAAAATAAATTTTAAATTAATGTTAGTTGGAATTGGTTTAGTAGTATCGGAATCATATGGTACCGTTAGAACTTTCAGTGCAAAGATATGGCATGTAAGATATCAACCAACTCCTTACGAGTTGTTAGACCTATGTTATCTATAGCTTATTGGTATCAAGAGCATAGCTAATTAATGTTAGACATATTTCTAATTGCTAGTAGCTAATCGCTCTTCAACTGTAGATGATTATGTAGAAACACATTAATAATAGAATATGGAGAAATAATAGACGCTTACACAGAACGCTTTAAGAGATTGAGGCTCACGTCGTTTATGATTATCGCAGGAATGCCTACAAATTAAAGAACTTTTATTTGTTCAAATATGTAAAGAATAACTACACTCTCCATTTAACCTTTCAGTACTTCAGGTTTATTCGTTTAAATTCTTTTTTTACGTTAGTTTACTTAAACAGTAATTTACAATTTAGTTTTCATTTTATGTATTTTCTCTAAAGTGTTTAAAATGTAGGTTAATTCTAAGCATCCATGTATGATATCTCGCTGGTATAACACGAAAATGTGCTCCTTTATCCGCTTTAGCAGTAAAATCATTCTTGTTTCCATAAATATCATTACCTTATGCTTGAAGGATTAAATCCAATTTTCATTTATTAATTTCTTGTGTTCATGAACTTTTCTGATAGTTTGGAAAGGAGGAATTCCCGATCTGCGCGCCGGATGTCCGCCATTTTGATTACCTTGCAGTCCATTGGACACTTGGATACAGTCTTGCTGTCACATGTACGCGATAGCTTAGTTGGTAGAAGCGACGAGCGGAATTTTTCCTTCCATTTTTTTTCATGGCTGCATACTGACAGCGGACATGTATGACAAGTCATTGATCATAATTATAATTAATGTACTGTTTGCACAAATGAGTAAGGCAGCAAACTTATACCTTCAATAAGGGTCAAATTGTGGGCAAAGCGTGTTCATGGCATGTTCGAAATAGCGAAGCTTTTCGCCTCATCGAAGTTGGCCCAGAAATGGCGAAATCACAAATCCGTCGGCAAAACACAGGCCGACCACGCAATTGAAGGTGACACAATCTGTCACAAGTTCAATGAAGGCCATGATGATATTAGTGTGTCAAAACAGTTAATTCAACACTTGAATATGGGATTATGTTGCCGATTAAATTTATCTTTTATGGAAACTGATGCTTGATGGAGATGCCTTTCATTAACAAGACAGTGCGCAAGAGTTTCAGCTCTTGTCGTAGCCTTCATATTCCCTTGACATGGATACAAATTGGAAAAACGGATTTATTATCCTAAGCACGTAATTTGCAGGAGCTGAAGTATCTTCTGCTGACATCGTGGTTTATCTGTCATTGAACACCTGTCAAGTTTCTCGTTAGATCCATGCGTCGCCGGATGAAGGCGGCTTTAAAGGCGAGAGGTGGATCACCATTATATTAAGTTGGTGGTCGACAGTTTTGACAGGTCGGTTATTTTATACGCTAGTTAAGGATTGATATCTTTACGTAAGGAGTAAATTATTATCTCATATTAACTAAGTAGATTTATTGATGAGATGGTTGATCTTTGTACTTTGTTTTGAAACAAAAGAAATTGAGGCTTTATAGTACAACATGTTGGTGAAGGGACCGACTTTTGTTCCATGTGTTGGAGTTTCGGCATTTAATTAAAATTTAATTTTTTTTTAATTTTCTCTATTTATTTATTTATCCTTTTTTAAATTCTTATATACATGATTTTAGAATGTCCTTCAGAATTAGCCATGCCATTTAGCTTTTGTTTAATTCTCCTTAGCTTGCCTTCCCCTTAACGTTGCTTTCTACCAATCACTTTGTGTCTTTGTCTAAAAGGTTTTCAGAAAATGCTGTTAAACTCCCTTATGTGCCCGGTTGAAGGAGAGAACGAACCCTGAAACAGTCGGTCATTTCACTTACGTGTTGAAGTTGACAGAAAGAGAGAACCTTAGAACACAACTACTACAGCCCCATTAATATAAACTCGATTAAGATTTGTAGGGACGAGGCAATTAAAATGACAACACGATTCCCTTTTGAGTAATTCTTATCATTTATTTTATAATTTGAAACATTTCTTTTAATTAATCGTTCAAACTACGATGTATATTTATAGCTTTTATTAACGGTTTTATGACGTCATCATCCCAGTTAAGGCAAGTTGATTAGAAACGCGTGCGCATTGTTGGTATCGAGTAAGCGAACTAATTAAAGAGTCATTCCGTATTCAAATAAACAATAATAATAATAAGCTGATTGAAATAAGTTGGGCGAAGTCTTCACACGTAGTTTTTCTTTTGTAGACGGAAAGCTTTCTATCGCTCTTCCTTGTCGAGAATTTCAAATGGATCTGTTGCCTTTAACTTAGTATATACTGTTATAGGTTCTAAATAATTAAGTTCTCTAAATATAGGACCCGAACTGAAGTTTCGAAATGTTTTTTTCCTGCAGAAATATACAATGAAAGCAGAGTTCGTTTTGTTTTTGTTTTTTTTTTTGTTTTGTTTTTTTCTCTTTTAAAGAGTGATACCACATGACATTTTCTTCGTCGGAATTTTAAGGTGAGTTTCTCTTATCTTTGTTGAAAGTTGTCATTTCTTCCTTGGCTCATAGAACGAGTTTGTTTTCAACGTTGTATGTAATACTTCTTAAAATGTGAATGAAATTGATTTTAATTTTCTAGCCAGCGGTCAGATTGCTAGATATTTCTTTGTGGATAATTTTTCGTTATACTGCTGTTGACTATGTAAAAGTGAACTTTTTTTATGCAGTCATACCAGATGACTTAGTTATTTTTTTAAAATCTTCATTCAACAGTTTCCCCTTAGCTAAAAGTAACGATTATGTGTAAACATAGTGGAAGGGTTTAAATAATTCTGTAAAATGCTATTACTGTAGCACGTATTCTTCATTGTTGCGCCTATTTAATTTGAGACATGAAGTTAATAGCACTTATCGGCCAATCATTCGACAATACTCACGGGAATTTTGAAAATCTATACGATATGCCGACTGCTGTCATTGTTGTTCTTCGCTTTTCGGAAATAAGCGGTTGCAACAGTCAGGGAATCTACTAATCTTCAGTAGACAGGACGAAAACGCGAAATACACTATACAGGGTATAAATTAAATGTTGGGTGCTACCTTTTGGAGGATCGTTTCCTAAGGACAATATAAGACGAAAATGTTCTTGGAAATTTTTCAATAGTGATGACGTTTCGAAAAAAATGATTTGAAATGTGATGACGTCAAGATTTGTTCACAGCACACGGGCTAATATCTATGCTTCTACGAAAATTGGACAACTTACGGGGACTCTATAACCCGTTAATCGTTCCAATTTATGCGCATGTACAGTCGGGTGCAAAAAAGTTTTTACGTGCTCCGTAGGAACTGAGCTTACCGGATGTTGATCGGTTGCAAAATCGGGTACTTTTACTGAGAGTCAAGGCAGATTAGACTGAAAATAGGGTAGCAGGTATACGCTTGGGATGTGCTATTCACGTGCTCAACTTTGACTTAAGTCAAAACCTTTTTGCACCCGACTGTACATCCATTAGTTTCTGAGATAGGTGCTCGGTTTGGGACTTAGTTCATATCCGCCAGTGACCGCCAGGTTATGTATCCCCGTAAGCCGTCCAATTTTCGTGGAGATAGCCGGCATAGAAGCACAGCTATTAGCCCGTGTGTTGCGTACAAACCTGACGCCATCACATTTCAAAGTCATTTTTCTCGAAACGCATGGCGTCTATTATAAACCTTCTAAGAACATTTTCGTCTTAATTTTGTCCAAGTAGCGCCCAAAATTTAACCCAAACATCTTTTATAATGAAAAGCATTCGGATACCCTCGCCAAATAGTGGGGGTGTAAAAGCGTGCAGGCGAAACAAGAGACATATTCCAAGCCTGAAACGGATAAAGAAACAAAGAAGTAAATGGTTCCGAGTACTTTTGATCACTTACTCGCTACCGTCGGCCCATTTCTCGTCTGTTGTTATGAGAGCTTCGATAGCCATCTTTGAGTCTTTTTATCTTCCTGTAATTTTTTATTTAAATTTGTGGCTAATCATGAATTATGGGAAAAGTAAATTGAGCGACGTCGACAAGTGTGGTTCGTAGAAGGCACAGAATTGCATCGCGCAAGAAGTGAACATTTTTAGAGTATTTCCACTTTAATTTACAGGGCTGTTCCCCCGTTTTTATCCCTTTCTTTTTCTTTCCATTTTTTTATTTTTTTTTTATTTTTATTTTACTTCTTCTGGCGCAGGGAGGAAAGAGTTGTAGAGAGTTGAATGACGAGTGAGTGAGTGAGTGGATGGGTGGGTGGGCGGGCAGGATCTTTATATTTTTGGGGTTCCTCGAGTTGGTGATGACGCAGGCGCAGTTGCCTGGAGCGATTCGAAGGATATTTCGACATTCACGGTGCCAAACTATCATTGCTCGACGACGACATCTCTTTAAATTCGACTCACGCCTGCGTTTATCACCTCTGAACGCCGGATAGGAGTCAAAAAAGGGGAAATACGCTTTCTCCTCTTCTTGAGAAAAAATATAATCCTTCTCCGAGCAAAACAAGTAGTAGAAGTAGTAGTAGCCGTAGACGACTCCACAATATTAGAAACTACCCCCCCCTCTCCCCCTTGCGTTTGCCATCACGGAAGGAAGAAGCGACATTCCTCGTCGAGGAGCTGTAAATGAAACGACGAACGACCGACCCGACGATTTTCTCGGGGATATATTAAAGGGAGGAGGTGGTGGAAAGGAAGGTGGGGATGGGGGGGCTAAAATAGAAATGATTGAAAGATTTAAAAAGGAACGAGTGCGATTGCCTATTTATATTTTAGGCGTATGGGCGCCTGTTAAAGTTCGATCTCAAATAACTCGCCTCATGCTGAACCGAATTTCTTCACATTTGTTCTATGTAACTGAGAAATGTTGGTATCGCTTTCCTAATTTAATAAATGCGTCGAAATGGGACTAAATTAGAATAATCTCTCAGATTATTCCTGAGAATAATCTTATCGGTCTTATCTTTTGACCGTATTTCAGCTAAAATATTATAATTATGGCAACGTTTCCATTTCTAAGTTGTTTTATTTTTTCAGACGGATGTGGCCATTTGAATAAAAAATTATACAATGACATGGACTGTTATCGTCAAAAAAGCTAAATGATCTGAAAATTAAGCAGTTGCGTTTATTAAGATTTTCTTAAAATTGGTTCGATAAAAATAGTAAACTTATAAGTCGTTAATTGCTTTCTGTACACAGTCCTGGTATTCACTTGTGATAGAAAATGCAAGGGTAACAGGTAACGTAAATAAAGGATGTCAAAAAACAGTGGACATAATAGCCGAGAGGAAGGCGCATCGAAGTGTTCTGCAGCAGAAATCTCCATCAGCAAAGTTAATGCAGTTATAGCATCAATTCGGAACTTAATGGTTAAATAGAAGGAAATTGGTTGATAGAATGGGATTTGTTTAATTTTTAAAAGCAGCATACCGAAATTAAATTAAATCACCTATTGATTATTATAAGAACATTCCAAAACTTAAATGTGCAGTCTTCTGTTATCATTCCAACAATGTATCTATAGCCGCATTTGTTTCTCGAAATATTTTTGGCATCATTGGCCCTAGATCTGAGCGACTATTTAAAGGTAGCCATTTACCTACAGGAAATTCTCAAGGAAAAAGCCTCCCGGATTTCCTCTACAGAATCTTCGCTCACACACGGAAGAGGATTTCTTTGAGGCCGAATGTCGTCAACGCTATACAGCCGCATCTGATTGCGTAGTTTCGGCCTCAAGGCGGAAAAAGAATTGTTTTTTGTTCGGGATTTTGGGGACTGCACGATCCACAGGTGACTTCAAAGCCGCCTCTACACAAGTTGGGGAATTCCTCCAGGTCTGGACTGCGCAGTCCAAACCTCAAGGATTTTCTGTAGATGAACGGCTACCTTAAGATTGCCCTGCCGCCTGCCTGTCTATCTAATATTTTAATATATAAATAGGGCGAGGATAGCAGTAGCTGAACAGGTACCAGTAAATCAACACACTTATTTCCCGTAGAATTTTCTTCATTTAATGTTAAATAAATCATTAATGAATGACATAACCAAATAGCGAAAGGCCAAACTAGTCGCCGTCATATAAATCATTTGAAACATATTTCCAAAATTTTTGAATCATTTTTGAAAACCTTAAAACATGTTCCACTGAATCAAATTGACTATCTTCGAACTTATTAACTACTTTTATATATTCGCTCATGACATGTCGTTAGAAATTGTTTAATATATTACAGCCATATCTTTGCATTGGAAATTCCCAATGATTACATATTGGTTTATGTACCATTGAATCAAATTCGACCATCTTCGAACTTACTAACTATTCTTAAATATGCGTTCATGTCACGTCATTTCAAGTTGTTTGATATATTACATCCCATATCTTAACATTGGAAATTTCCAATGGTATCATTAGCATAGGTACCACTGAAACAAATTCGACCATCATTGAATTGTATTTATCGATTCTCAAAAACGTACTTAATAACTGTATATTCGCTCATATCTCGTCGTTACGATTGTTCGATGTATTACTTGCTATATCTTCGCCCTGAAAATTTTAGGGGATGTCATAATGGTACCATTGGAGTACGTGACATTGTATCGGTTTCGGCCATCTTCGTGCGCTGAACCATATTTATCGATTGGTAAAAGCAATACTTAATAACGTTCTATTCGCTCGCAGCTTGTCGTTAAGAATTGTTTGATGTATTAATTACTATATCTTGGCAGTGAAAATCTGTAGGGGTTACTAGAATGATACGTTTAGAGCACGTGCTAATGTACCAATTTCGACCACCTTCGAAATGGTTCGTGCGATGATCCATATTTATCGACTGACGAAAAAAGATTTTGAAAATCTTTCATACGCTTCGAGAAGATCGAGATACAGACAGACAGACATGTCGTCCCCCCCTCCCCCCAAATTAATTATGCTTACATACGAGACCTGTCTGGAAAGTAACCGGATTGAGGCTACAAAAAATAAATGATTAGAACTCACAAATATTTAGTCTCCTTCAAAATAAGCACCATCTGCAGCAACGCATTTAGCGCAGCGCTGCTGCCGTTGGTCGAAACAAGTACGGAATGCCTCCTTTGAGATGGCCAAGAGCTCCGCCGTCGCATTTTGTGATGTCTCGTCTACATCCTCAAATCTCCGGATTGCGGCTCATAACATTTCCGAATGCTTGTTTTAACAATTCATAACACTCCGTTGCGGTTTTAACGATTATAAAACAAAATTTGATGCAATGTCGTTGCTCGATGTTTTCGGTCATTTTCACCACGCGACGAGAACAGAAAAACGTTCTGCTTTAGCGTGTTACAACAACTGCACGCTGCACTCTTAACAGCTGCAAATTTCATTACGTCATCAGCAGAAATGTCGTCACACGATCCGGATAGGAAAAAGGTGCAGCGAGTTCTACTTTTTTTTATTTTTTATTTTATTTTTTATTTTTTTTTTTAGCCTCAATCCAGATACTTTTCGGAAAGGACTCGATTATGTGGGAGTACTGTATCAAGGTGTATGACTATCTGTAGGGACTCAATGCAAGGAACAACATTTGGCATATAAATAGAGTAGTAATATTTTCTTAGGCAATTTTCCTCTTAACTGTTCAACTATTGGTACCCACGCCCTAATAATAAATAAATTGGAAGCGCTCTAATATTGTTACCTCTCGGAACGGAAAATTGTGCTCTAAGGAACTCCTAAGGTTAGCTGGGCGGGCCGCGTGTCGGATAAAACTCAAATTAAATTGCTCTTGTACGTTTTCGGTGTCGAGGATGTTAAATAATCATTGGATCTATTTGAAATTTAACAAGGCCTATTGAGGCTTTGTTTGGGCTTCAAAGCTTGTTAGTAAAGGAACATACACAAACAAACATCCATGCCCTCAGTGGGATTTGATCTCGAGAGCGACGAGACCTGCGCCTTAGCGTTCTCGGTCACTGAGCCGGCAGAAATTAAATCAACTCTTAAACTTTCAATTTTTGAGCTATATTTTATTTATTTTAAAGTATTTTGTTTACAGTCTCTATCAGACGTACAGTCACTTCTACATAGAGCCCATTTTCATTTCGTTGTTCTGTGTTCAATTTACTTAATTTCTTCATGATACATTATCATTAATATAATGTCTTAACGGGACAACGCAACGCGGCATTTAGAATGCTTGTGCGATCGTCACAAATTTTTAAATACTCTTACGTTCACAAAGACGCGGTACATGCGGATAAGTGCAGAAGCGGCAGTGCGGTAGCCAATCAGATTCATTCCGCATTTGCCGCTTCTAAGCTGGATCTGAGATCGTTTGAGGTCAACTTTTTCCTGTGCGGTACGAGCGGCAAGGTTATCACGTGAATTCTTTCTACCAATCGGCGGTAATCTTCTTGAGAGTGCCAAAATGGAAGCATTG
This sequence comes from Rhysida immarginata, assembly GCA_023313115.1. NCBI lineage: Eukaryota > Metazoa > Arthropoda > Chilopoda > Scolopendromorpha > Scolopendridae > Rhysida > Rhysida immarginata. The sequence goes on along the minus strand of JAHWFO010047825.1, from coordinate 1,697,327 downwards.
GCGTGGGAAGTACTCTGACGCTGAAATAAAGCTAATAGAAGTATATCTTCATCTATATCCGATAAAATAAAGTTTGACAGAAATATTCCGACACCTAATAAAACAAACACATTCACCATAAAAATTTGCCAGTAATGGAGACCGGATGTTTACTTTTAACAGGAAGTACTTGTTCTGTGCAGCACTACCCCTAGTGGCAGTATTTTGAAACGTCATGCGGAAAGCTTGAATTGCCGCGTGTTTGTGAATAGGAGAGGGATTATCGCATCGCAGCTTCTTCCTGCCGTCTTTGTGAACGTACCTTTACGGTACCGAATGTCGGATAATCGGGACTCTACTGTGAAATTATGAGCATGTCGTTTTACGAGCAAACATTGCGTGATAGCTGAAAACTATTTTCAAATTTGAAATCGGCATGTTGAAATTAGTAAAAATCATTGAAAATTTTCTTGATAATAAAACCATCGCTAACGTGGTGTCAGTCATATTTATTTATTTATTTATTTATTTATTTATTTATTACAATTTTACATCCAAGGTTGGACAAATTACATAACGTTTTATGAATTAGTATCGAGAGTTTATTTCGTATTAAGTTCTTTGCATGTGCTTTATGATTTGAGCATGACTTTAAAGTGCAGTTTAAAATTTGATTGCTTACGTCAAACGTTAGATTGTTCCAATACATTAAAGTTGTATGGAAAATAAGCGTTGTATGGAAAATAGGTTGCTAAATATTTAGAGATCGGGTTTTTGGGACTCAATTTGTACCTTTGAGTGGTACGAGTATTAGGTGAATCTAGCAGCCACTCTTTAACATGTGTACTGGATGGTTGGTGTCAGTAATGGCACTGTAAATTCTTTAAGGCGAGCAGAGTTAATGATTTCATATAGTGATGGAATGTCGTATGATCAGTAAACTTCAGACATAGACGAGTACTTAAGGCCCATTCATACTCACGCGGCAACGCGTCCGGCCGACTATGCGTCCGTCCTCTCAGCTCTTTGCCGATGAGAGGACAGACGCATCGTTGTTCCCACTGACGCGTCATGTGCCGGAGCGTGGCCGACATGATAGATAGGCCATGGCCGGAGAGAGTCTCTCTGAGAGACATGGCGGTTACCAGTCTCTCTCGCATTACATTGTTCGCAGTCATAATTTGTTGTGAAAGCATGGGTGTAAAATCAAAATACAAGCGCTTAATATCCTTATCCTATTAATATTCACGTGTGCATAGTTTTCTGCCTATAAAGAAGTTTGGAAAAGCTATAGGAATAAACTTTTGAACTATCGCTGATCATCATTATGTTATCGAAATCATTATCGAAGCTGTCGAAGTGCCGATCGTGTTTAATTTTGCGATCTAACTTCTTAAAAGAAATTAAAATATTCAGAATCGTTCCTATAAATTAATTAATCCTTTTAATTAATTAAAACAGCATATAATCAAAATATTTCTCCATTTAAAAAGCAGTCTTTTTAATAATTATCTACAGCTAGGCCAACAGTGGCAATTTTATCGTCGGCCATTTGCCTTTCCTCCGGTGCTCGACTGTGATTGGATAAAGGTCATCCGTCAATTGAGAAAAGTTGAACATTTTTCAATGCGCAGAGGCAATTCTCAATGCGTTCACGGAAGTGAGTAAACTGCGCATGCGCAATTATGTCCGTCGCCAACCGTCCGTCACTTGACCGGCCAGTGTGAATTTACTAGATAACGCTGTACAGGGTATTGCAGATAACTACAGGGCAGTATAACGGGAAGCCTTCCCGCTCGATTGCAGGGGCCGACTCGGTCGATTGGCAGAATGGATGGAGATGAAGGTGGCCTGCAGCAGCCAGCAGTTTCCACAGTTGGGGAGGGAGGGGGGGGGGTGAACGTCAAAACTGTCATGTTTTTGATAAAATTACCCAATTATCATTTGATGTCGAGCCTGCCCCTGCAATCGAGCGGGTAGGCTTCCCGTTATACTGCCCTGTAGTTATCTGCAACACCCTGTACGTATAGCATTATTATAGGCTACAGATAACGAGTGATCGCAACTTTTGTTGTAGACGACCAAAATAACAAGCCATATTCAATCTTTGGGACCAACATAGATTTTATAATTATCATTTCTTTTTTCGACAACACTTTCTTTAAGTTAGCGAATAGATATTTTAAGCGATTGAGGTCAAGCAATAAGTCCTCTTTAAATGATAATTTGGTATCAATGACTAGGTCCAAAATTTTACATGTCGGTGATGGACTTGGCATTTGACTATTAAGAAGAAGTATGGTTATTTTATTTTCGTTGAATTTTAGTCCTTGAGACGTGTACCAGTTTTTAAGTGTCCGTATGTCATTATGGATGGCATTGAACATACTGTTATATTCGGTAGACGGAAATGAAATATATAGAAAATTGCCATCGACGAATGAGGTGATATAAGGGCAATAATTTTTTTTTTCAATTAGACAACGAACGTCCGGCGGTCACAATTGTCAAGAAATTCGGCGATCGTAAAGGTAAAGAAAATTTTTCGTTTAATTGAATTTTATTAGCGTTTCCTTTAATTGATGAAAGCAATCAATAATTTTTTGCGTGAAATTCAACTCGAAGTTTTTGGTAGTTTTTCACGCAAATCTAAAAATTAAATTGAAATTATTATTGAAATTGAATTATTATTAACAAGAATAATGTCTATTAATTCAGAACTAGAACTTTCTGCCTATTAAGAAAATTTAACTGTGCACAATCCCAGAATTGGGCGGGGGAAGGGCTTCAACGACAAAAGTGAAATTCTGAAGATACTGTTGGTTATTAGCAGAAATTAAAAAAGTTGTTAATAATTCTTCACTGGAAGTTACTCATTCGAATTTTAGTATTAACGTCGCTTTAAAATACAAAACTTTTAAAGAAATTTATTATTTAGAAGTGGAAAGAGACAGTACAGTAACCAGAATTTGTGTTAATTACAAGAATCGATGAGTTTCATTGCTTTGCAGTGTGGTGCACAGCAGAGGTGGAGTGTGTTTATATTGTTAATAGCCGACGTGCTCAGTCAAGCGGATTCGAATCCGCGATTCGTCTGTGTTTATATTCTTTAATTACTTTTTTGTGTTCTTCCATTTCATATACGGCTAAAATCATCTCTTAAGATGCTATATAGGAGGGTAAGAAAGGATGGAGTGTAGGTTGGAAAATATTTGTTTCCTATTGTTTACACAAGGAAAATTAATTTAAATGAGTTTTTGAAATAAAACGTTTCATTTGCTCGAGAAATGAAAGTTAATTAAAATTCTTCATCGTTGGGTTCAAGTGACAACGACGATGGATGCCGACGACCTGGTGGGTCTATAGGTTTCGAAAGTGGAATCTTAATTGCTTGCATCACTTTATTCAGTTCTGTCTCTTCTCACAGACGGTTTGAATGGAGGATTTGCATATTCAAATGCACCGTTGACCATAATAGCGCTATATTGAAAAGAATTAAATATTGCCATTGCTTAAAAGAATTTTTGATTGTAACTTAAGACTCTTCGAGAAGTGGTGTAAGATCTCATGAATTTAGTGGGTTACTTAGGAGTTAATTTTACAATATTTAACTTGAAATATCACTAATAACGGTAGATATATGCCGGTTAAACGAGCCAGCAGCATCAAAAATAATTCCTAAGTCCTTAAATTCATTAACCCTCTCAATTGGCTTAAAATCCAATAAATATTCGAAAATAATTGGATTATTCTTTTTTGAGATCGACATAACACGTGTCTTAGTACACTTAATATTTAATTTATTCTCGTTCGTCCATACACACAGGTTATTTAATTACCGCTGTAACACCTGACAATCCGCCACATTCCGAATATTTCTCGAGAGTGTCATATCGTCCGCCTAGGCCAGCAAATTTACCGAAGAGAGATCGATAAATCTATCCAAATCTATGATGTAAAGTACAAAAAGTATAAAGGTCCGAGCGGCGAACCTTGCGGAACACCGCTCCTGACCGTAACGGAGTAAGAAAATATGCCCTGCGAACATACTCTGACGGATCTATTTTTAAGAAGAGATCTCATTAATAATTTACTCTTATCACTCAGACCAAGTGCACTCAACTTTTCAAGCAATCGAGAATGATTCACCGAAGGAACAAAATGTCACAGAAACTGTGGATAAGCAATAGTAAAATAAACCGAAGAAAACAATTGTATTCCGCTGACGAATTCGACATGGTCGCTCGAAATGCGTACCCGTAAGTATAAAATATTTATTGTGGAAAAGTGGTATCTTCGTTTTATTTTACTTTAAAATTATTTTCCTATCCTAATCTTGCCGTTGAGAATGAAGGCATAGTCTTCGAAATACGTATCCTACATTTCATATCTCGGTTGTTTTATAGTGATAAGAGGTTTTTTCCTTCGCATACAAGTAATCTAACTTTTTAATTATGTGCAAATACATTCTGTTAAACTATAATAAAATATAAAAAAAACAACAATTATTACGAAAATCAACTATAAACAGAAAAAAATTCAGTGCCGATAAATAAATTAGGATATACAGGGTGTCCCATTTAACTTGACAAATCTAGGTAACTCAAAAAATACGCATCATACAAAAAAATTTTAAAAATGCATGTTTAATATTTTAAAAAAAGCTATACAATGATGCCAAGTTTGACTCTCCAACCCCCCCCCCCTCCCCGAGGGTGGGGGTGGGGACAATTTTGAAATCTTAAATAGGAACCCCGATTTGTAATGGCATTTTCAGATTGTACACAGCATTTGAGAAATGTCTTATTCTTGGTGGGGGTTTTTTTAATTGACCCAACCGTTCAGGAGATAGAGGCACTGAAAGGGTCAAAGAAAGCATTGTTGAAAAGTTTGCTCTCATACAGGAAATTTCAAGATATAACTTATAATTTTACATATAAGAAATGAGTTTGTTCATCTTTTTTTCTTGGTTACTCTGAAGCGTCCACGATAGGAAATAGTTCCTTCCATTTTTTGGAGTTAAACTCGTCGGGGATTCAAATATATCCCATTATTTTATACTCCATTCTTATCGCAGTTTTTTATTGTTAAGGAAATCCTTGATCATTTTGGATTAGATTTAGGCACGTACCCTTGAAATTAACTCATTTGAATTTAGTTAGATGCTTGTTTCATATTAAAAATTGGAGAGGTTTTATGTGCTTGCTTTTTTTTTCCCAGGCGTTTTCTTTATTATTTTTAAGGTAACTTTTAGGGTCGAAGTAAGTTGAAATTTTTTGTCTAAATGTTTCCCACTGTTTGCTTTTAATTACCGACTGTCTCTTTCGCTTTAATTGTTTCAAATGTTATGATTAAATAGAATCGTCTTTATTTAAGTAGGTATTTCGTTGGCTGCAGACCTTAAAATAAAAACCGCGACTGCAAGCAAAAAATGAGTATGAATGGAGAATGCAGGTAGAAGAGGTTAACTGGGTTTTAACCAATAAATTTGGGTGTAATTAAAGAGGAAAATCTGTAACCAGAGCAGAAGGGGGTAAAGAGTGGAGACGTTGAGCGATGTTTTTTGTCATTTCACCGTAAGAGCGTCGTGCTGCTTCTGACCGCTCGAGTTCAAGAATTTTAATTAATTTTTTTTACCCCCACCTCCCTTCTCTCCTTATTTAATTTTTTATTCCTCCTTTTCTCTCTTTGGTTCCTTAGGCTTTAAAAATGAAGAAGGAAAATTCATTTTTAAATCGAGCCCGATTCGTTTTAGAGAGTGATAAGGAAACCGAATTGATTTCGTGTAATGCGATTCGATAATAGAGGTTTTAGAAGATAGCATAGACAGATTATTTAATCCAGGAATAAAATATGGTGATAATGTGTAATAATAAAATTTGCTTGATAAGGGCCGACGACAGAAGACAATGAGAAGAGAAGAAAAATAAGAGAAGCCATATGTACAGATAAAGTGCGCGTCAAAATAATAGAGCCACTAATTTTTTTTTTAAATTAACAATGTAAATTTTAATAATTAGTTATGCATTATACAAGGCGAGGCATTTATCTTGAGACAACTGAATATCTCGGAAACTAAGCATTATACGAAAAAACGTCCAAAATCAAAAGTGAATTATTTCGCAGGGGAAATTCATTAGTTAAAAAATTACCTCCCCCCCCCTTGTGAGGGGGTCTGGGGGGGAGGGGTAACATTGAAGTCCTAAATAGGAACCCCTATTTTTAATGGTATATTCAGATTGTACACAATATTCGGGAAATGTTTTATTCTTGGTGTTTTTTCAATTGATCCAACCGTTTAGGAGATAGAGGCTCTCAAAGTGTGGAACTTTTAAAGTTTTAAACCCAATTTTATCGATGAAGACGGAGATAGAGAGTGGGTCTGCAGACATTCCTATTCTGCTTTTTAATGGTCTTTCAGAATCCCAAGTCAGAGTTTCAAAAATTCAAAATTTTTTAGTGCATAAGTAAACTTTTGGGGGCAGCAGTCCTATGGAGACAGAGTCTATGCGTGGGAAAAAATTGAAAAATGTTGGATTTTTGAAATTCTGACTTGGGATTCTTAAAGAGCATTAATGGCATAACATAATAATATTAAATATTATCACTCTGTTATGTTACTAAAATGAATCATAAGTCGAATTACTTATATGGGTGGAAATAATTTTTGTTTTTCATTCTCTTGACATCCAAGGGAAAATAGTTGCCAATATAAATGTGTGATATTTATTATTTTATCGACGTTTATCTTATTTTTTTGAGCTTTATTCCATAATTAATCATGTTTTAAGTTTATTTTTATAAAACTACCCTTGAGATCAGTAAAAAATTCTAAGTTTTTTTCCTAATACCACATTTGATGCATTCAAATACAGGGTGAGCATAATTAAAGTTTATATTTCAAAATAATTTGTAGTTGGTTCAATTCGTCAAAATGACTTCAAATTTGGCACGAATTCTTTTGAAGCCAATTTGTTTTGGTGAAGGAAAAACATGCCTCTAGGGGAACAAATGGCGTTTTATTATGACCATCAAACTTACTGTGGACTGACGAAGCACATTTATCATCCTCACGCAAAAAACGAGAGATGCCTCTTCATTCTCCAAAAGTCTGTGTGGTGGATTTACAGTTTGTTGTTCTATTCCTTTTTGAAAAAGTTGGGTATTGCGGGTCGCGTTACCTTTTCCTTCGCAGCCGCGGTATGATCTTATTTGCAAAACCACTGCGATTTTCAAAACTTCAGTAGCGTCAGTATCTGGATACGATAAGTTTTAAGCAAGAATACGTTCCTCCGCAAACAGCAACTGTGGCTGCTTCGAACTCGATTTGGAGACCAAATAATTATCACCCCTACATATCGTTTTCCAATATTGGGTGCATTTCGGTGAAAATCATGAAAGTTTGGCAAAAAGTGTGCATGAAACTGTAAATCCACCCATTTGGGCGACTTTCTACGTGGCCATCATGTTCACCGTATCTGAACCCATGGTAATTTTGGCTTTGGAGACTCCTAAAGAAGGTTGATTAGTGTACATAAAAACACCATCATTCCGATTCAAAATGATGTCCGGTATTTCAAAATTTTACTATGCATTTATTTTATAACATAAACTAACCAGACCGGGTTTAAAATACAGGAAAACTCAAATATTTATTGATTCTAGCATTACAAATGTTCTGTATGGCTCCCTCGAGTCACCCGGACAATGTCAAGACGATAGTCAATCTCACCCCAAACTCCTTTTCTTCACTTACACGTGGCCTTCCCGTGCTTTTGCGTTTACAAAGATATCCAGTTTCCAGAAATTGATCATACCACTTACGGATGCTTTTGTCAGGAGGGCAATCTTTATGAAATTGCCTACGAAATGCCCGCTGGACTAAAATTATAGAGTTTGTTCTTGCGTACTCCAAGATGCAATATGCCTTGAATTCACAGCCGCCATCTTTACTATTTTCGCGACACTAGCGCCACCACAACCTGCAATTGCGGAAAGGTTAAAAATATTTGAGTTTTCCTGCATTTTAAACCCGATCTGGTTAGTTTATGTTATAAAATAAATGCACAGTAAAATTTTGAAATGCTGGACATCATTTTGAATTGCCTGTACATAGAACATGGTTTTCGGTGTATCTAGCTCGTGATACAAAACGAAGGTCATAGTGAGCACCTCTTGCTTAATCTTGAAGTGTTCTTGATTTATTATAGTATTGCGCGTCACAGGAGTAAATCGCCATTTCTTTCCCTAGTGGCAAATAAATTTTTAGCTTCGACAAAATAAATTCCATTGCTTCAGGAGTGTTCATAAAAATAAAAGAATGTCCTGTGGTGTGGAATTACCTGTAAAGGAAGGGGGAAACCTCCAACCACAAAAAAACCCATCCGAGGTATGAGACTTGTACTACTTTTTTGATAAAGTAAAACTCGTCAATCAGGAAGACTTAAAACTCACTCATTTATGAGGTAAAGGAGAAATAACCTCTTAATTTTGCAGTTTCATATCTCGGATGTTTTTTGCTTTTTGGTTAGATCTTTTTTTCCAATCTTTACAGGAATGTTCATTCCATATTTGATATATGAACTTTAATTTTGGTCGCCCTGTTATTTAGCCGTTTCCTGTAGATACTACATATCAGCTTTAAAATGTACATAGGATATTCTGTAAATTTTTCTGTTAGATGAAAATTTTTAAAGAGATTTGTTTAAAATTGTATTGTGGTGTGTTCTATTTTCTTCTATTTAAAAACTGATTGGCATCTTCGATTTGTGTACGGTTGTCTCGAACAGTTTGTGTGCTCTGTATTAAATACATTATGGCTCTGTGTAAACAAGCCATCCATCAAACTACTGCTAAATTTTGCATTGTCGAAGTTGTTTGTGTGAAGGAAATTTTGTCTTATTAAATGTCTTTTTTTGAGTAATTGTTTGATATCGTTCATTTATTTTTTTCTATGAATAATTTTCCCACTAATGTCCGTCAACACTTTAACGAACAATGAAAATCTTGCTATGAATCATTCTCTCTTTCCTTCTGTCTCTTTTACTGATTCTTTTGAATTTTCTTTTTGTATTTCCAAATCAATAATCGATGACATGTTTGACGTGAAATATTTTCACGTGGTATTTTCATTGTCACGAGATCATAAATCAATTCCAATGGATCGATGCCAACTAAGAATTGTTTAAAAATAAACAGTAACGATATTGAGCTGTTAAATAAAAAGGAGAAATTGAATAGGAGACTATGAAAGTCTAAGGAGTGTAATTTACGATTAATAAATTTAGGTCAACTCATCTCGAAGTTGTAGAGTACAAGTTCAACTTGGCTGACTCATTAGTAAGCTATGACATCAAAACAATTCGGAACCATGGTTTGGAAAAAAATGCTTTTAACATGGCAACTAGTAAGGACTCGGTTCATCTATGTTAATGGCAACGAGTCGAGGTAAATATATTTATTATAAAGTAAATACAAAGTACGTCAAAATATAGACCAAAATAAGCCAAGGGCCAAGAAAAGAAAACTATCCAAGAGCCATTTACAGAGAATTATCGACACTTTTCGGAAACGAATCTAAATCAAACGTTGCTGTGTCAGGAATCCAGATTCTCTTCTTTGATCATGTTCTGTCTGATGTTCCTGCTTCTTAACTGTTGCACTGCATTGGTATTTCCATGGGAGCAAGCTGTTTAGAACGTGATCCATGCTCAGTGTCATGTATCTGAAAGAGGAATAGCACTAATTCCGGTTTCATCACGAACGGGTCCAAGGGAAGGGGCCGTTCATACACAAATATGATCTTGATACCTTGGCCCGCTGTGAGACCATGTTGTCCGTCACCTTTCCATAGAATTTCTTTGCCAGATCATCTTTTCTAGTAGCAGAAGGAGTTGACATTCGCTGTAGAGTGTACTTTTCTTAGCTTCGGATTTCCGGGATAGGTAAATCCAACAACAACCATGAAATCTTTCGGGAAACTGTCCATGTATTCTCATTGTTGTAGTAATTTCTGTTACATAACTCTGTTGTGCCACAGTCATTTAAATAGAGCCAGGTCCCATCAGGGTGTAGTACTTCTCGGAGAGTTAGGTGCAGCAGCTTATGAACTTTTGGACCTGCTTTAACTGGAAATTCTTGTGAATAATATTGTTTATAGTTACGGGTGACATTCCTAACTTTGCGGTAAATCGAAAAAAATTATAGTAAAAATATTACTCAATCAAACAAATACAAGTTAAATCAATATATTTGAAAAGGAAAAAAAAATAGGTAAGGTATCTTTATCCAACGATATAAGGGTTTTAGCATCAATGTTGTTTATTGATTCTCAGTATTAACCATTTTCTTGACTTCCTGTAGCAGGGTCTGGGAGGAGGTTTGAGTGCCATAGATAACCCAATCGTTGAGCTGTGCAAGTCTTGCCAAGTCTTTTGATAATATTGAATACCCCATCTTTCTTTGAAATCCACATTTAGCTTTGTATCGATTTACAATTTCGCCATAGCTCTAGTTTTCTTCGGAAACGTGTCCTTCTAACAAAGAAAACCGCACATATTGTACTTTGCAGAAAAGAAACATTAATTGAATCAACAGGAAAATAGATTCTGCAATTGTTGGATTTTCGCGCTTGTCTGTAAAGTGTGAATGACCTGTACATACGGTACGTCTTTACCTTCCATCTTTACAATGCGCCTGTTCTTTGTACTTAAATAATTATTGTTCAAATATGTTTGTTAACATGGTGCATTTTTGAACAAGAATGCATTTTAACATTAGATACGGAATAAGAAATCGCAGACACGAAGAGCTAAGCCTCTGTAAAAGTTCTTTTGAAGGAAGACATTGAATTGCTAGGAAGTGAGCCGGAAAACACTGCCTGCTCTTTGTTTTATTAGCTTGGCGTTCTCTAACGCATTAGTGCATTCATCATTTGCAGATGGATTGCGAGAATTAGAGGCGTCATTAGGTCACTCTGGAATGCACTCTTTACTATTCTGTAAAGAAAACAACTTCAGGTGCATTTTCAACTTTTTTTTTTATTTGACTGTAAACATGCTCTGAAGGTTTTCCCGGAATTTTGAGATTAATTTTATTTGTAAAAATAGAATCGGCAGTCAAGCGGAAGAGATTTTGAAATCGATATAGTTGAATGGCTAATACATTAGAGGAAATTATTTTGATTTAGAGATCATCTTTGTTTCTGATTAAAGGAAAATACAGTGGAGAGTGAAAGGGCGACTGAACGGGAGGAAAATTGAATAATAATTTCTGGTGGCTCCGTGCCAATATGGAAGCGTATCGGAAGTAATTTTGAAACGAGAATGAAGCAGGTGAAGGAGAAAAAGTTAAAAATAAAGGAGCAGCCATTCATTTTGGCGTCGGCAAATCGGTCCCAAGAAGGTAAATTGAATCCGGTAAATATTGATTTTAAGCAGATTAAGATTTAAGAAGGGAAAATGGTTGATTGATTCTTCCCGAAGCGATAAGTTCAAAAGCAATTGGGTGCGATAGTTTGAATTAAGGAGCTAAAATATGTGTAAAGTCTCATGTGAGGGCAAGCGAAGTAACATTCTACAGCGAAACCTGACTATCGAATCTTGTGCGTTCGTGTACCCTTAACAGACCCTGAACGTTGTTGGTTTCATTCGAAATGATCTCTCCGGCACATTTTTCCGCGACATTTTTTTCTTCAGATACGAAAGTCTTTGTTCACGTAAAGAACTTCTGCATAGAATGGTTGGCTATCACCACTACATTAGATCAGTAAACGAGCAGTTTGTTAAATCATGTAACATGGGCCCTTTACTTATTTCGAGCAAGCAGAATGATCAGCATTACAGTGTTTGAGTTAAGGGTTGCGTGGCCACATTTGCTACAAACTGCCGACTTCATGCACGTTGTTTGTATGATAGTTGCAACAACTCTCTTCGAGTATTCGGTGCATAAGATATTCTTTTCGCATATTAATATCCAAATTTAACAACCAGGCGTCTAGTTCCCTCAGTTAATTGAGAATAGTAAAATAAAGAAAGATGAAGCATCATAACATCTACTGAAATCCAAGCTTTAGCATATTATAGATGGAAAGAATATTATTAATTATTTTGGCCAAGTATTTGTTGCTGATCAAGTAATATTGTCATTTTGTCTGTAGTATAGTATTGTGAAATTTTTAGTTTTTGTAGTTACATGTATTTGTTGCAATGTATCATATTATCCCATACAAGCCATATATGAGGCTTCGGAATAATTAGTTATAATGTAATTGTTTTTAGTTCTTTGAATAAAAAAAAAATTATTATTATTATTATTATTATTATTATTATTATTATTATTATTA
>JAHWFO010047825.1:1633378-1652700 GCA_023313115.1 Rhysida immarginata | reverse complement strand
TGTTTACGCACTTAGTTTTATTGATTTGGTCGAAATTAAAGCCCGTCATTAAATATTGACCATATTTTCGTCCGAATAACCGAATTGATTTTCATCAGCTGTGTACATTAGCGACGTCTGTCGACAGGCGGCAACAACAACAATAACAACAATAACAACAAATGGGATGAAGGAAGCTCATACCCCTCCCACCCTGCATCCTCCTTAGTTTGCAGCCGCCGCCACTCTACTCATTGTTAGTCGACTTCTCCTCTCCCTTTCCTACTCTTACTCACATCGTCTGGGAAGATTTAAAATTAATCTTAAAAAAAACACACACTAAAACTGAAGAGTTTTGAATGAGAATTGAAAGGAGGGAATTGCAGTCGAAATAAACATGATTGCGTCCATGTACTCTTGGGATCAAACGAAGCGGATTTGGCAAGATCTACTTCATCCGGAATTAAGTATTATTTCTGAAGGACGAAAAAATATAAAAGTTGATATTGAAGATAGGACAAAAGTTTGCAAATATTTGATTAGAATAAATTAAAGGGCAATGCCTTTTGGATCGTCCTCGTGTTGAAAGTGAATACAACGGCTTGCAGTATCTATCGAAAGCCTCTGGAAACAAACGATTGAAAAATAAAGGTTCTGCTGTTGTCTACGTCATGTACACATCGTGAATCTTGTATAATCGTATGAAGTAAATTGACTGTACGTGAAGGAAAACCTTTTACCACAAAAGAACATCCGAAATACGGAACGCCGGATACGCATCTCGAAGGCTATGCCTTCATTCTCAACGGCAAGAATGAGACTAACCATAAAATTTATCTAACAAAATGTATTAGGGTACTAAAAGGGGGGAGAGGGCTGAATTTTATGGTTAGTCTCGACCTTGCAATTGAGAATGAAGGCATAGCCTTAGAAATACAGTCGAACCTCGTTAATACGTATTTTAAGGGACCGAACCAAATGTACGTATTTTCCGAGAAAATTAATATCCGGATATAAAATAAGATTCCCTGAAAATCCCCGTAGTGTTATGAAATAAGATTGAGATTATTGTATGCTACATATAATTTTCACGCATTTATTTATTTTGGGGGGAAATCCCCATTATCGAATGTATCTACATGAACGTATATAATTGTTAGATATTATATTCCTTGAGTGCTATGTAACTATATAAGCTCAGGTACTATGCAATATTTCGAGTATGACGAATATTGCCAATTCTAATCAATGCATCGAAATTCACAAGTTTGTTTGACACTGAGAACCAACCAGAATTTGTGATTATACAATAACATGTGCTTTACATGCGATCATACAATAATATGTTGTTGAATTATTGCATGACATGTCGACATATTGTCCTTATCCTTATATTTACGAACAATGACACTCTTGATGATAAATGTATTTTTAGATTAGCCAAAACTGACGTATCAAAGGCTTACTTACGATTCAGTATCCCGGTCACAATTGTTACATAATGTGGCGAAGCCCTCCAACTATTTAAATCGTATTTCGAAGATAGATCGATGAGAATCGTGAATAATAAAAAAAAAACCGCTATGTATTCAGTGTATTCATCCGTCAGAATTCAGCGGAATGTTTTATTCTATTTTTTCAAGATCAATTCATGATTTATCATTGCATTTTGAATTGGATTCATATGTTGACGATAATTTTTTATCACTCAGTTGTAAATCTAATGCCAATGATCAAAATAAGATTAAGTTAAAAAAATTGGTATCATGATAGAGGCATGTTATTATATGACGATAAAACTTCAATCAATTTGATCCGAAGAGACATAAAAGATACATCAAATGCTTGCATCAATAACTTAGGAGTGATTTTTGATGCGAATCTTACGTTTCACAGCCACATACAGATGTTGATCTAAAAAAAATAAGAAACTATATATACGATTATTCCAAATAAGTGTCCTTCAACAAGATAATTTATTTATTTATTTATTTATTTATTTATTTATTTATTTATAAATTATGTCAGATTAAATACACAAGAGTGCATATTCGGGGACCGGTATGGTCAGAGACCGACGACGAGTAGGTTCCTGGGTGCACTCAGAAAAACTACATTGTAGAAATTACAGTTAGTAAAAAGGTTCATAACAAATAAGTAAATTATAAGCAGTGCTAACAGGGCATTATACAAAATAAAAGAATTTGTCAGATCAGACTACATATAACTAGAGAACAAACAAATGATCAAATCAAACATACAATGGAAAAATAGTGCCAAAATACCGGGTGAATACAAAAGCAGAACCCCCCCCCCTTTTATTTTTTGAACCGAAGCAGATATGTCAATTTTGATGAATCCAATGAATAGGAAGTTGTGGCTGGCCTATCCCATGGTGCACTTTTCATCATCCCAAATATGCAAATTAGGACACATTCAAAATTTATCTCAAAAACCGTAACGGATAGAGAAAAAAACCCAATTGCAAACTTGTTCAGCTTAAAAAAACAAACAAAACAAAAAAATATCATCCAAATCGGACCAACCAATCACCCACAATCACGTGGTGAATTGTTTGTAGCTTACAAACAGTCACACTGCACAAGGAAAACTGAATGTTGATATTTCCACCATGTAAAGCATGCAAATCAAAAAATTAACATAAATTACCATACTCACATTCACTTTCATGCGGAAAAGCAAATAAAAGGCATGTTTCAGCACACAGAAGACAGAACAATTCCAGGATGGCAAGCTACACTGTTCCGGAAATGGTTAACATGATCTTCTGCTTCGGAGAGGCAAGGAGGAACCTACATGCTGCAGTTAGGTTGTATCGAGACAGATACCCTAACGAACGCCATCCATCTCGTCAAACAATGCGTCACATTATTCAAAGATTCGAGGCTACAGGGAATGTTAATGCAGAACGAGGACGACCAAGGGCACAAGGCGACGAGGATACAACAACACTAGTTCTGGCTGCAGTTGCTGCAAATCCCCACACAAGCAGCAGAGCAATTGCTGCAGATGTTGGATGCCATCAGAGAACTGTTCGCAACATTCTACACGCACATCATTTTCACCCATACCATATTCATTGTCACCAGGAGTTACTGCCATTGGATTATGTTGCTAGGGCCGCCTTCTGCAACTGGTTACTTATCTGCCTGGATGACAATCCAAACTTCATTCATGAAGAGTTGTGGACAGATGAAGCCCAGTTCACCAGGGATGGAGTTATCAACAGGCACACTGCTCCATCATCATTGGGCAGACGAAAACCCACGATGTCTGCGAGAAGCAACTCATCAAGTGAACTGGAGAATCAATGTGTGGTGTGGATTGTACAATGACACTGTGGTTGGACCGTATTTTTACGATGGAACACTGATTGCAGAACGCTACCGGGCTGAAATTCTCAACGTGGTAATCACAGACTTCATTGACAATTTGCCATTGGCCTCCTATCAGCGCACATGGTTTCAGCATGATGGAGCTCCTCCACATTACGGGTTGGTCGTTCGCGAGCATCTAAGTGAGATGTTTGGACAACAATGGATTGGCCGAGGAGGACCAGTTCGTTGGCCACCCCGCTCCCTTGATTTTACATCACTTGACTTTTTCTTGTGGGGATACCTGAAGGACAAGGTTTATGCTACGCAGCCCGCCTCACTGGAGGATCTGGTTCAACGAATCCAGGAAGCGTGCCGAGGAGTGACACCAGCCATGCTTGCCGATGTTTTGGCGTCAGTTAGGTTCCGTGCCCAATTGTGTTATGGTGCCCACGGTCGTCACATCGAGCATTTTGTTGATTAACTTTTTTTTAAACTGTTTGAAGTAACTTGTTTGTGCAGTGTAAGCTACAAACAGTTCACCACGTGATTGTGGGTGATTGGTTGGTCCGATTTGGATGATTTTTTTTTTTTGTTTTTTTATGCTGAACAAGTTTGCAATTGGGTTTTTTTTCTATCCCTTACGGTTTTTGAGATAGATTTTGAATGTGTCCTAATTTGCATATTTGGGATGATGAAAAGTGCACCATGGGATAGGCCACCCACAACTTCCTATTCATTGGATTCATCAAAATTGACATATCTGCTTCGGTTCAAAAAATAAAAGGGGGGGGGTCTGCTTTTGTATTCACCCTGTATAACATTTAAGGCCCGAAATTTACAAAATGTAAGCAATGATATAATAATAATTAAACATAGCTGTACTCAATTAGTACAGGCAAACTAACAAACAGATGAGATATACATGCAAGTACAAGCAAATAATGCATGATTTGAATATGAAAAATTATAATATGATATTGCTGAGTACTTAATACCAATGAAAGATATACATCTTCGCAAATAATTAGTGTTAGCTTTTGGTAAACATATATCAGCTGCATTACGAGTTGAATAACTGTTTACTAATATGAAGAGAAGATAAAGCAGTTGATGGTTGATAACCTTATATACAAAGGAACAGACTTGAATGAAGTAGATCTGGTATGTAGTTGGAATACGGAATAAAATAAAATATTGAGTAACAGAATGTGGCATATGTACATTTAAGAGGGTACGAAGGAACCATTTTTGTAATTTAAGAAATCTAGTCAAATTATATGAAGTGGAAGATCCCCAGAAAATAATACAGTAACAGAGCGAGGAGTGTATCAGTGAGTTGTAAAGAAGTAATATGTTTTGTAGAAGATATTGAAGTCTGGAGATCATACCTCGATTTCTATTTAACTTCTTTAATAAGTTGTCAACATCCTGGCCCCATGTTAAATCGTGTGTAATAGATCAAAACCAGCCATTTCCTTGGATACGTATGCTCTTATTGCACTTTTTAGCAATCGTGTCGAGTTACCAACTTTAACGACGTTTATCAACAGAGCAAAACTAAAGGAACTTTACAGAGCATTGAACGACTGACATAGGTGAGTTTCTTCTGTGATAGCAAATGTATCCTGGATGGCCTCCTGCTGTTATAACCAATCGGGAACAAGGTTTGTGGCGTTATGCTTTCGGATAGGATTTTTTGTAAACACCTGTGTTATACTGAGCTGTCATCTGCCGTGTTGGTGTTCCGTTTGTTGCTGCAGGCGATAAGTTCCAGTCGCCTGTTAACTCTTTTCTCCATAAGCCTTTTTAGACCGCACTTGTGCTCATCGCTTGAAGTTTTGTTAAAGAATTGCAGTTATCGGAAAGCGCAGATACTGTTGTCGTGAACAGCCGAGGACGTTAGTTGTTTCTTCCGAAATACTCGAACCGGCTCTTCTTGCACCTAGAATCATGCCATGTTCAAAGTCATTCAAATCTTTCCTCTTACCCCCAGTTAGGCTAAGTCTGCTGCAAAGCGGGTTGCGCAGATAACGTACATGGCTGTTATGGAATACAGGTTGCTGTTAGATTGGCGTGATATGCATACGATCAAGTCTACAAGAATATCTTGTCTATAATGAAGTCGTCACTCAGTGTATTTCTACAAGTATATCTTCTTCTTCAGCTCGGTGGCTTCTCTTTCTTCAGACGGGTAAACAAAATGCAAATTCTTAGCCAGCGAAAGCGTTGGTGACGGATTGCCTAATAAAAATAATTTTATTTGTGTCGGTTGAAAATAGGGGGTTGCGAAAGATTTGATGTTTCTTAGGAACAGCACAACAGGAAGTGAGTGGGAGGGTAGGATCACGATGGGAAGACAACAGTAGCGTGTTTGACTTTGAAGAGAATAATTCCAAGATGATGCCAAATTTCTACTCCTACGAGCTTGATTTGATAACATCTAAGTGTTGCTAGAATAGTATACTGTATTTCATTACTGGGATTCCATAAAAATATATTTAATGAATCGGCAATATGCAAGTGTGTGGCAGGATCAAGAAGAAGAATATTCAACGACATATTTTTCAGAGTTATGTATAAAAAAAAAGTGAGAGAAGTAAGCACTGCGTATAGGGAAAGGGATGCTTGTTTAACAACGTCTTTTGATAAGGGTGACTTACCAAAATATGTAGACCTAAGTGTAATTTTTTAAGTGATAAGTTCGCCTCTGAGGAGAATTATGACTAGGGTTAGGAACCTTAGGTCCTAAAAACGTGTAAAATATGTAGGTTCACATTCCCTTAAAATTACTGAAATATTCCCTTTAAATGCATAAATATCCTCTTAAAATTAAGTACTCCTTAACAAACAAATGGTATGAATAATTAGAAATTTCACCATTTTATTATTTTCGAACATTACAGTATCATTACTCATACCGAGGCCAGTCTCTGTAATCATCTATGAAAATGTGCATCTGGCCTGAATGAATAAATAGATTATAATTCCAAGTTTAAATATAAATTTTCATTTTATTTTAGAGGAATTTTCTTAAATAAATAAATTAACAGGCCCTGGCTGAATGTCAGGCTCAGAAAATCGGCAGCAGAACATCAAGGGAAAACAAGCAAGGGAGCCCTTGACGCACTCAGGGAAAAAATGAGGCACTCACCGCTCATCCGCGGACACACAGGGTGACTAACAACGTATAGCTTCCCGTTTTCTGGGGTGAATCTCTGTCGATTTGAACGTAAAATAGATTTGTTCTGTGGAAATGACCTTTCTACTTCGCACGGTACTAGGTAACCACAAAAGTTCTTGCCGTTTTTAATTCCGGAAAACAAAATGAGGTACACAAAAAGTAGCATATCGCTAGTCCCCTAAGTAATCCCCATTGGCATCTAGCACGTTCTGCCAACGTGTCTCCAGTTGATCAATCCCCTGGCTGTAAAATGCCGGTCTTGGACTCAAAGAAGTCCGTGAGTGCCTTTCGCAGATCTGTATCATTGGTGTAGGATTTTCCACGAAGTTGGTTGTCCAGAGAATGGAAAAGGTGATAATCCATTGGAGCAAGATCTGGTGGATGAGACAAAGTTTCCCAGCCAAGCCGCTCTATGGTTTCCCTGGCCACCCGCGCCACATGTGGCCGGGCATTGTCGTGAAAGAAGAGTACCCCTTTGCGATTCACCAATGTTGGCTCCTACTGCTGCAATGCCTGTTGCACACGTTCCAACTGCTGAAAGTACAGGTCCAGTTGATCATAGATCACAACGGCGATAACACAAGAAGCCAATGGGTTTCTCGGTGTAGGACAAAATGCAGTCAAAATATGCCTTTTAGGTCTGATAAGCCCAAATATGTCACAAAGCATTAAATAAGCCTTTTTATAGGTCTTCATAACTCGTAAACTAAAAAAAAAACAAACCACATTTTTGTGCATATCTCTTAGTACTGAAACCATAAACAAAATATGTTTTTACCTAATGTTCCTAACCCTAATTATGACGCTTGTTGCTGCGGTATGAATGCGTAGTCATAACTAGACCTAGGATTTATATCTTAAAAAAGAAAATATTTTAAAGAAAAAATATTTAAATGCTTTCTTAAATAATTTTTGCAAAAATATTTCAATATTAATTTACTTTTTATTCGTTGGGGGACTTGGTTGGATGCTGCTTTCTTTTCTGGTGAAAATTTTATTGCTGTACATGAAATCAACAGCTTAGATGAGGATGAATCCGCATCTGTTTGCCTAGCCAAAGAACCTTTTTCAGTTCATAATAGATACAAAATGACTTATTGTACATTCATACAGTCTCTCATGTTTTGCATACGACAATTAAAAGGTTTGAATCAAATGAACTGACGCTTGCTCAAGCTGTTAAATTCGGTGATGAAATGAAAACATCATTGTCCTGTGGCGAGATCATTGTTGGAATGTTTTTCTAAACTAGAAACCCTCCTGAGCAGAATCCAGGATTTAATCTTTAGTGCAAAAATTTTTAGAAAGCTGTGGAAATGGAAGCAACATGCTGGTAGATCCATATAAAGATCCTCATAAGGTTGCAAACTTAAAATATGCTCCATTGACATCTGTCAGTGTTGAGAAGAGCTTTTCATTTCTTCACTGGATTCTTGAGAAAAGAGAAGAAAGCTTGACAACTGAGCACTTTGAAATGATAATTATACGCAATTCACCTACACGAACTTTACAATAAGTTCTCTTATATTTTTATGGATTTTTGTTTATATATATTATTATACCCCTGCCCCATACAATTTCAAAACGAGTGGAGATACAAAAGATGTGTTGCAGGCAACATATAGGAAGTTAGGTAGAGGCTATACAATGCTGGTGTCAATTTTGACCTTTGACCTTCCATATTTGTAACAGTTACAGGTAGAGAAAAATTTTCGTTTGTACAGTTGCCGAGCTCAAAACACTGATTTTAACACAAAAACAGAACAAACCAAAGTCAGCGTTTTGAAGAGATCTACTTGTAAGAATCTGAAACCAATTACAGTGCGCACTTACAAGGTTAGATGGCGCAAAACCAAAAAATTGTTATTAATCCCTCGAGTCTTCAAGTATTTTTTCTCAAGGTTGTGATAATTGCCTTCATTATGCCCTCGGCTCGGTATCTTTATATTTTTAAGTTCTAAAATACGTAAATACGCCAGGCACTGCATTAAGCAAATTTTTAGCAAATTGAATAATTCTCCACGACTTGCTTCGAAATGTCGAGCTATTCGTTATTTTCTTGTAATTTCAGGGCCTTCTCTCAATCTGTCCGTCCATCCAAATCGACTCCGATTGAATGAGCCAGTTTTGCTTAAATTCGGTGGATGTCAAATGTTCATCGAGCAATCCAAATTTCTTTAAAACGAATGTAGAGGAAAGCTTGCTTCTTTACCAGATTTAAAACGTTACTTCGAGTTTTCCTAATAAATTAGAATGTAGAAATATCGGGCACATTGGGAAGCACCTGCACGGCCTAGACACAATCGCGCGTTCTGTTTTAATGCCTGTGTGTTTGCTTGAATTTAATTTATTTGTTGATACATCAGTTAAGTAAAAAGATGGAAAGCGCGAATTGTTTGTTTCTAGCTGAAGTCACCTGAAATTAAATGAGTGGCTCTTGGCGGCAGTTGTCAAGAGCTATTTGTAACGAATGTTGAGTAGACGGAATTTTTGGGAAAAGAGTGCCTCGAAGAACTCTGCCGATTGTCATTCACAATGAGAGAGAGAAAATGAAGGGGAATGGGGGAGAAAAACGTTTCCGGTTTATCGATTGAAAGGGCTTGCTCCTCATGTCATTACTTATTAATTACAAACGACAGCCGTTCAAATGTTGTGCATGAAGATTGATAGTTTCCCGTCGGTGGCGCAAGAGGTCGTTCCACTTCCACATGTTTGCCTGTAAAGCAATGTTTCCAACCGTGCGGCTTCACTCCAGCGTTGAATGATGAATTTTTTTTACTTAATTCGAATTTTAAAAAAAATGTCCATAATCATAGGCTAAAAATAATTTTGTAACTATCTCCAAAAATAAACATTCCCAAAAGAATTTAGTAAAGTCCTTCAAATATATTTTGAAAAAGATTTGAAATAATTTAAATGAATATAATTTATTTTCTATGGATTAATTTTTATAAATGTGTAATCTCTGCAATACACACAACAAACGATCGCTCTCGCTAAACAATGGCGTTTAGCCTTCGACTCTGTTGCTGTCACTCTTACCCAGAAAAGCTGCGACAACAATGTTTACAACGGATTAGGCCAACAATTGCTGCAGCTCCCCTAGGATAATCTTAAAGTTAAACTAGGGTAATCTTAAAGTAAAGTTAAATCTTACCACTAAACCACACCAAACAACCTACAAAACAAAATAATAATAATCACTCACGCACGACAGACCAAAACGAAATACAAAACCAAAACAAACACTGACACCAGTCACAAGTGAAACGAAAATTCGTTTTCATGAAGACTAAAAAAAAATTTTGGGCCGACTACCACCTATAGGTGGGACCTATGTATTCGCCTACCCCAAATCAAGTTTTTTTTTCACTGGAATCGACTTAAAACTCATGATTCGAGAAGACGTGGTGAAATTTTGCGAAAAAAATATTTCCGCCTGTACGTATTTGATTAATTTTGTGCAATTAACTCCTCCGAAACGACAAACAGCAGAACCCAATGAAATTAATACACACTTAGAGGGTTGCGTAGTTCGATTTTCGGTTCACGTGTAATCACCCCTATGACCCGATGGCGTGAATGTCGACTAACCGTCCAATCACAGCCATCGGGACCCATAATCAAATTCTACAATGCATCATCCTAAAATTGTGTGTAAGCATGATCCTTAAACCATGCCTTGATGTATTTTTTATGACAGTTGGTTAAGTCTTTTAAGAGATATTAATTTTTCCCTGTAAATAAAGAAACGGCGAACCAAAGTCAATAAATTTGACATGTACGGTCTCCTCTCATTGCGACGAATAATTTTTGTAAAGACCCGTAACAGTAAATGTACGCGCACCCGATAAGCTGCTGTTCATTGAAAATACAGAAACCATCTAATTAAGCACTGCCTACAACATGACCACCAATCAGACTAGAAAAACACAAAAATCATTAACTAAAGAATAAAATCACAAAAAAGATTAATAAAAGAAACCATAAACATCATTGCTAACAAAAACAACCTAGCAAACCACCAACCGAAACCAATAACAAATGTGATGCGTTTATATAATTATGTAGTATTTTCGTTTTCATATATGTAGTATAAAATTGAATATTAAACGCGCCGCGATACTTTTACCTTTTTAATGTCATTTTTTACTTTTTACTCCACTTTTTAAGGTGAAAGTGTGTGCTTGAATGTTTTTATTTTACTCTTTTTAGTCTTTATTTAAAAACAAAACAAAACAAAATAAACGTGCTACAAAACCAAAAAAACCTTGGAAACTACCCAGTTGGCTACGTCTGTATCTCGGTAAAACGTTTACAGTGAATAAAGGTACGTTCACAAAGACGCGGTACACGCGGAAGCAAGCAGCTGCGATGTGATGCGTCAATCCCGCTCCTGTTCACAAACATGCGGCAATTCAAGCTTTCCTCATGACGTTTCAAAATACTACCACTAGGGGCAGTGCGTGCACAGAACAAGTACTTCCTGTTAAAAGTGAACAATCGGTCTCCATTACTGACAAATTTTTATGATGAACGTGTTTGTTGTTTTATTAGGTGTCGGAATATTTCTGTCAAATATTATTTCATCGGATGTAGATGAAGATATACTTCTATTAGCTTTATTTCAGCGTCAGAGCACTTTCCACTCCTTCCAATGCTTCCATTATGCTGCTCTCAAACTGATTGGTAGAAAGAATTCACGTGTCAAACTTGCCGCTCTCGCCGCATGTACCGCATATGAAAAAGTTGGCTCCAAACGATCTCAGATCTGGCTCAGAAGCGGCAGACGCGGAATGAATCTGATTGGATGCCGCTTCTGCACGTATCCGCTTGTACCGCGTCTTTGTGAATGTACTTTTACGCTGGCTAATCATCTACAAGGACGTCACAATCAACAACGTTGCTAGCATTGATGATCAATTAACAACAATCGCATACAACAATTAATAACAAAAACACTGATGGAGACAATGAAGTTTGGATTGTTGCTAGCACGCCCATGGTCAGGTGACTTTCCGCTCCCAGGCCTCAGCCAACACCACCTCTACTCAAAGCCTGAGCGCGAAAATTTCATGCATTGTTACATCATCATACCTAGTCATAATTTAGGGCTTAATAGAGAGGTTAGGCACCACGTAAACGCGAACCTGACGCGAAAGCGTGTGACGTTTTCAAACTCGAGGCCAACGAGAGACAGGCCAGGGCACTCAAGTCACATGATCATCGGGGTCCGGGCAACAATCCATCCTTCGTTGTTTCCAACAAACAAAAATATACTGATTGTTAAAATTCAAGATGGAGACAATGACGGATGAATTGTTGGCCGGACCCCGATGATCATGTGACTTTTGAATGCCCTGGCCTGTCTCTCGTTGGCCTCGCCAAACTGAAATGACGTAGCTTTTTCATTGTTTTCAGTTGTAAACAATGAAAAACCTACATTATTGCAGATTGGAAACGTCACATGCGTTCGCGTCACGTTCACGTTTACGTGGTGCTTAACCTCTCTATTATTGGTAGAAATGCGATTAAAGAGGATTATTTATGACGATTCAGCGCTCAGGCTTTCTCTTTAGGTGGTGTTGCCTCAGCACTGTATATATATTAAATTTAAATTATAAATTACTCACGAATTTTTGAATGACTACTGAAACGAACGAATGAGACATGCTCTATCATCGAGAAGACGACGTTGGGGAAAGTTTCAGAGCTGTAGGTAGTTAGGACGTGAGCGAAGTATTGATTAGAAAATTTGCGCACAGACACACAAAAAGTGAAGCTAAATAAAAATGTGTGTGAAAATTAAACAATTTACATATATGCATTCACAACAATATATAACATCAACAACCAAACACAACAAACAATCAGTAATTACTCCAGTGTTAAAAGATTCTGTTTCACAAAATTATTTCGAAAACCAAACTGAAGATGAGAATGGAAATCCTCAAAAGTGTTATTAATTAAAACGTTTATAAGCAAGTATTTCTAAGCAAAATCACGCCATCTACTAGATATCATTCAAAAGTTTTCTTTAGAAGTTTACTACTACCACACCAGCTCTTCAACATAACCCAAATTTCAATAATTTTTTATAATACACAACTGCAATTAAAGTATAAAATTATTCCACTTGATTTTCCCTTCATTAATGATCTTGTATGGGTGTCTGTCCATAATCATTTGTTAGATCCGTGAGAGGCAATCTGTGGCACTGCTTTTCCACTTTCCTTGTAGTGATTTAGCAAATTTCCCGGAAACCTGTAAATACACTGCTTTGCAATGAAATTGCCCCACCCACAAGGAGTTATCCGAATGAGCCAAAAGTAGGTATACAGCAAGAGATACATCTGAACACACCTTTATTACGTTATGGAGCCAAGACGTGCACTCGTTTGTACAGGGTGTCCCAACGGAAATCGGCATCAGCAGGTTGTGGCACCACCTCTAGCGGCGATGCATTGTTCCAGCCGCAGGTGTAAGTGATCATACAGGTGGCGAATGTCAATTTGAGGTACGTCTGCCCAGGCCTGGTGAACCTGCTGTGTCAGTTCATGGAGATTCCGGGGTGATCGTAAACGACGTCCCACCATGTCCCACACGTGTTCAATTGGCGATAGGTCTGGGGACCTCGCGGGCCATGGCAGGCAGTTGACATCATGCAGACATGCCATGCTCATGTTTGCGTGTGCGGTGTGGCGTTATCCTCCTGAAAGACTGCGCCAGGTATGGTGTGCAGAAAGGGCAGTAATACGGGCTGCAGAATCTCTGTGACGTACCGTGCTGCTGTCAGGGTGCCTTGGATGCTGACAAAAGGCGTTCTGGTATCGTAGCTGATGGCACCCCAGACCATGATCCTGGGTGTTGATCCACGATGGCGATACCGGATGCGTTTGTTCATTAGCGCGTTCCAATAGTCTGCGCCACACCCGTCCGCGTCTGTCGTCGGTGTCCAAACAAAAGCGGGACTCGTCGCTGAAGACCATCGGGCGCCATTCCATTCGCCAGCCCACTCGTTCACGAGGCCATTGCAGTCGTATCGCGCGGTGCTCAGGTGTCAAAGGAAGACACAGCAGTGGAAGCCTGGCAGACACCCGTGCTATTGTCGCTATTGACACTGGAGCAGTACCGGGAATAGTGATGTTGTCGCGCAGTTGCCGCAGGGTGATCGTTCTGTCCGCTGTTCGCAGTATCCGCCTACCGGTACGAGCTGACGTGCTTCTCCGGGTCCCAGAGCCTGGTCTTCTGGCATGTGTGCCTTCCTCTCGCCAGTGCCTCCAAAATCGGCCTACCGTCCGTGCGTTCCGCGACACATGGACAGCAATCCGTCTGGTTGACCATCCAGCCTCGGAGAGGCCAATAATCCGACCTCGTTCAAAGTCCGTTAATTGCGTGAACGGTTGTCGTTGTCGTCGTCGCGGCATTGAGACCGTTGTGCTGATTACAGTACTGTACGTTCACGAGGCAGTTGCTTCCTCCATACTGCATGGAACGTCTCGCACAGGTGTCAACTGATGAGCACCCGGACACCCTGTGTCAACCGAAATGGTCATGTCCCGTGAGCATGCATCTAATCTTTTACTAGTTGGAGGTAGACGAACCCCCCTCCCCCACTAAATATGGATAAGTGGGGCAATTGGTGGGGCAATATCATTGCAAAGCAGTGTATAACGCAAATTGGTTGTGGTCGACCACACACATGGCCCGAACTGGATGCGATTTCAGCATAGGATTTTCCCTCTACCCTTTTGGTGCTTTTGATCCTTTTGACTTGAGGATATTTGGGACACTTGGTGTAACTAGATGTGTGCTGACCAGCACAACAGATACATTTTTGGGGAGTATTTGCCTTTTACGTTAGTACAATCCCTCGCCTGATGGTCGCCAGCGCACTTATTACATCGAGGCGACTGGGTGCAACCTTGGGAGACGTGACCAAAACGTAAACAGTTATAGTATTGCAAGGCCCTTTTGTTGCCTCTAAATAATTCAACATTAACAGCTAGAGGACCGACACGCTTCAAACCCAAAAAAGACTTATTGTGTTCATTATTTTCAAGTAGAACCAAAACCATTGGCATCTCTACTGCACCGTTTGCTTTTTTAAGCCTAATTGCTTTTTCTGGAAAATAGTTGGCCTTCCTGAGGTCTTCGCAAAAGTCTTCCAGGTCATATGTTGTATCAACATTTCGGACAACGTATTTAAGCGTTTTCTCTGATTTAAGTTGATGATGGTGGATCTTTAGCACATCTTTGCTTTTCACAAGAATTTTATGACTTTCCTCGTCGTGACACTTAATCTTTATGGTTTCCTTTCGACCTGTGTGGGCGGTAATTTTGTCAAGAGGTACGTGCTTTTTGACCTCATCCAAAATTTTCTTAATTGGCTTCCCTTGGTGACGAATGATGATTGGAGGAATTTAAATAGCTCCTTTTCCACGGGTAACGTTAATTTGTGACGTATTGGCCTTGTTAGCACGAAGGGCTACAGAGGTGCTACCACTGATATCAACAGTGGACCGAATATCGTCGATCCTATCACCTCCTTTGTTCCTCTTATTCTGTACAACATGCCAGTCACCTCCATCAACGCCAGTAGAGTCGTTATCCAGCCTCCTCTTTGTGCTTGTTCTTAGTGAGGCGCTTCCGTCGCTGACCGCTTCCAGGCCACCAGGACTTTCCTTACTATTAAGTGGGGAATCAACGTTATCTACTATCATGGGCGAATCAGACATTGTGGGAGAGCCCATAAATTCCCTGATAGCATTCCCAAGATTGGCAAGACCTTTGGAAGTTTTCAAACTTGCATTCTTTACTTCCTCCCTAAAACTATCAATTGCAACCTCCTTGGTCAGCGCTTCCAAACTTGTCTCAAAGTCCAGATATTTCTTGTTCAGTTCGAAACGTAGTGCCTCAAGCTGCTCATTAATAATGATGTTAAATGCAAGAAATCTGGGATCCTTACATGCATCCGTGTAAGCTACATCACAAGCTAACACTTTACCATCATTATATTTAATAGTGATGCTAGCGATTTCGACGCAGCGCCTGTCGTCGCCATGAAGCAAGTGTCCTTAGAAGGACACACCTACTCAGGACGACGCAGTTTATAAAAAGACTTAAAAAGTCCTACCTTTTGGAAAATTCACCGGTGAATACACAATAGCAACCAGGATCAACGATGACGGAGCCGGGCACCTCAAGCTCAAGGTCCACAAAGTCCGCAATGACCGATGTATGAGACGACTTCTGACGACACCGAAGTACTCCTCCTCTTAGGGACTCTGATGATGTACCATGAGCGACTCTGTACCTCAAGTCAGGTTTGCGAGAAAATTAATTCTACGCCAGGGACCCACTTGTGGATGATTAAGATGATGATAGATGATACGAGAAACGTCCTTAGTCAGGTTTGCGAGGAAATTAATCCCAACTCCAGGGACCCAGAAGGATAGTGAGGGCCTTGAAGTACTGGTTTACGGGAATATTAATTCCAACGCCAGGGACCAGCACATAAGACGTAACGGAAGGTGAATATCGCCCTGAAATGAGAGCAATGAGATGATACCTGAAATGAGAGTAGAGGTGATACCTTGAAGAGCTAGTCCGTCCTGATCCCACTGTTCATCCTGAATTCATCAGAAGATTATTGTGTCAAATATCCATAAACTACACTAGAGGCTTCTCGCCCTTATATACAGAAAATATGGTACAATGGAGTAATATGCACTTGCCATCATATCCAATCAGTTTATCCAATCAGTTTATCCAATCATATTACTCCATTGTACCATATTTTCTGTATATAAGGGCGAGAAGCCTCTAGTGTAGTTTATATCCTTGATAAAGCCGGGAATAAATGACGAAACTAGTCGCAAACTCTGTTCTCCTTTTATTGTATTGTAATCTCATTAATAGCAACAATACTAAGGACACCCATTTTGTTGAGCTATAAGGAGTTTACAATCATTAATAAACGCTAGAGAAGACTTTCTCCTAAATAATTCAATTAATTTAAAAAAAAAAACAACATATAAAAATTAAAATAGTAAACCAAAAATGATAGTGTAATTTATTGAGACATACATTTAAAAGTTTGAACTGGGGCCGCGGGTTCCCCCCCCGCCGCCAAAGTTAGCTTTCCTTAACCGAGATAGCAACATTTTTACGGGAAGAGTTCCAATATCATAGTTAGGTTAGTCCATGGCAAAACAGTGTTCCATCAGTCTCTGCTCACGAAGAATGAATTTTGGAGCTGAAAAACTTCATGCAGGTCACTGCCGCAACGGGCAAAATCCAACGACGATATTGGAGAGGACGACACAGATGAAAATCAGTCGTAGTCCCGTTGAAAATTTCAGTTTTCATAAAATTTTAGAACAATTTTTAATTTTGAAAGCGATAGTCCTAAAATTATGCCAATAAAAAGAACGTCTCATAAGTGTTTCATGTAAACGTTCTCTAATGTTAGGTTTTTTTTCCCCAACATTAATATTGGATTTTACAAATTAGTCCTTAATAAATACATTATCTTACTCCTATGAATTAAGGTCTAAAAATGAAATTGTTTGTCTATGAAATGAAAATTATTTTATATATAAATGACTCCTCTTGATCAACAAATAAACAAAAACTTGTAACAAAAAAATAAATATAACTCATTATACTTCCCAAAATTATAAGGTAATAAATATCTGCGCACATGCGTCCAATCGATGCCTCAAAAGGAGGCCCCACGAAATACAAAAGAATGCTGAAACACGTGTGCGGTAATATACAGGGTGATTCAGAACTTATGTTAGAGAAGAATATGGTAGATAGAGGGTAATAAAGCATTTTTTTAAATTTAAGAATAGCTCAAGAATGGTCGATGACGGTTTTGTCCTACGCCACACTTCAGATATTTAAATTATTAATGAAAATAGGTCAGAAAATTACACAATCTGGATTCGAACCTTCAGCTCAGCGTGATCTTGTTAGCCATGGGATGGGACCTTGATAACCCATCCATCTGCTGCCAAATATTGCCTCACCACAAGATTCAAGTGTGTAGAAGCTCCATGCTGGAACCACATCCTGGCGCGTACTGTAAGCGATACGTCTTCCAACAAAAGACAATGACAAGCAGTAAAATTACTGAAACAAATATAGGCACTGTACCGGTTCGAGATAAAACATATATTGCTTAATCATAGTCTTATGTAGCACAAGCTCTGAACCGCCCTGTACATTACCTTCTAGTTTTGGGATGTATAATGCTTTATACAATGTCTACAAGTTTTTGTTTATCTTTTATTGCTCAAGTGGAGTAATTTATAAATAAATTAATTTTCATTTTATAGGCAAACAATTTAATTTTTATTTTCAATGAACAACAATAGCTCATTTACTGCCACGGGTAAGGTAAATTGTTTGGCTCTGATGAGCCATTTTGAAGTTATTGTTTTTATTGCTCACCGTAATCGAAAAACATTTTTTTCCATGATTCGCAAAGCCATGTTGAAATTTCGAGAAAAAAATTTTCTGTACGTATTTGTGAACAGTTGAGATGAATAATTTTTGAATGTAAATTGATGGGAGATAACTGAACCATTTTGATAGATGGACGTATATAAAAATAATAAAAATTTGCACTTATCCATCGGAATAACATGATCTGAATAGAATATTAATTTTTATTTTATTTTATATTTGACACCGTAAAATTGGACCTAGTAGTATGCAAGGAGAATTAATTTTAGGTCACAGTGGGAGGCCTGTGCGAATGTACCATTCCACCATTTAAATTTATTTTTTTACTTTTATTATTTTTTGATATAATCCCATCTCCGTTTAAGATAGCATGGCGGCCGTTTATAAAGAATTTCTTTTCCTGCTTTAATAATAATAATAATAATATATCTGGGAAAATCTAAAACTGTTCGTATTGTAAAAAGAAAAATTTGATTTTAGAACTTGGAGGTCGTTGAAACGGGTGTTCATATAGCAGTGCTGTTTTAAGGCGAAACTGCATTTTAATGCGCAAACATGTTTACTATATTTGAAATAACTAATGCGGATTATTGTCCTTAATTTTAACACTTAAATGAGTCATGGTGCAATGTATGTTGTTTGCCTATGCATGCTGTTGTATCCATTTACGTATCTGTTGTTTTCATAGTGGTACTACAACCCCTGGCAATAATTAATGGTTCAGGTGAATCTGAGATGATTCTCTCTGACTTAGGAGCTTGTTGACTAAAATGTAATAAAGATGAACATTTTCATTATAAATAATGCAAAAAAGGGTTTATTTAACACACTTCCACATAAAAAATCATGAATTTTAATAATTCCAATATTTGTAGAAAGTTTTATTCTATGGAAAAAAAAAAAAAGTTATGGTTCAGTTCATTGCTTGGACATAAGTAACAGTTAACAAACGTCAATACTTGGTTGCACCACCTCTGGCTTTCAACACCGCAGAAATCTTCTTTGGCATCAAGTTAACTAGTACTTGAAAAACTGATGGGTTAATTGTTCAGCTGTCTTCAGATGATCGCGCAATGTCGCGCTACAACGCGCGTATCCTTTTTTATAGCCGTTCAGGTGACTACGACAGTACCATTGTTAGATCTCGATCAATCTAAACTGGATGTGCTGTACGAGATGCAGATAAGTTCGAGCTCAGTTTACGAATTATTTTGTAAATGACAGAAAATTAGAGTGGCAGGATATGATGTAAACATTTGTTAAATAAAAATGCGTGCATAAATAAATTTAAAAAAGTTTCTTTCCTTCCAATTTACTTTTTCTTTTCTTTTGAATCTTCATCCCATTGC
>JAHWFO010047825.1:1588111-1626378 GCA_023313115.1 Rhysida immarginata | reverse complement strand
GGGGGGGGGGGGGGAGGCCAGTTGTCGGAAGGGGCGTTAGGGAATTAAAGCCAATGAACTCTAAACAAAAACGGAGAAAGAGGGCGACATTAAAACCGAAAAAATTGAAATCCTGTTAGAATGGACATTTTGAAACTCTGAGCCCATCCATGTTTGCATATGGCATCGAGATAGGGCTCATGTCAATACGTACCCGCTCTTAGAACGTCGTTTACATAGAGATTGCTGTTATTTTTTGGATGTGTTGGAAAGGGTTTGCATCATTCCCTTTATAAGTTTAGGGTTGTGGAGAAGAAGAGTCCTTTAAACCTGAGAGATGGGGAGAGAGAGAGTTGGGAGCTCTTGTTTGTTCGGATCCACGCCAATTAGATAGTTTTGGCTCTGGTTTGGAAAATGTATTTGGGAGGAATAAAGGCGAAACAACGGAAGGAAAGTCTCCGCTCAACTGGGCTTGACTGCTGACTTAAAGGGCACCAGCTGTTCTATTTAAGTTAAAATCATTAATCGATGAGAGATACATATTTCTTTTTATTATTTTCTTTCTTTTATTCTGCAATTCTACTTATCTGATTATTTTTTTTTTTAATTTTCTTCCTGAGATGTAGCATCATATGTTGAATCATTTCTAATTCTCGAATTTATTTTGAGCGTTGCTGTTTTAAATTATAAGTGGAAGGAATTTTTATAAGGTATAAACAGTGAATCGAAATTGTAAATTTCAGGCTCCAACAGCGCTAGGTTGCTGAAATAGGATGTTGTATTTATTTAAAATGAATAGTTTCAAGCGTTAAAGTTGCTCTAGGGCGGTGGTTCCCAACACGCGACTTCTCTGCAGCACTCGACGATTCGATTAACCGAATTTTTAAAATTTGACTCCCATTCGTCTACTCCATAATAAGTTTATTTAGCCATTATGCATGCATCAAAGCTACGTTAAAATAAAGAATGCAAATTGACAAAATCAGAGTTGATGTAACGACATTGGAGATGGTTATAACGCCATTATTCAGTTATATTGTTGATGTTCTACTTTTTTTTGTTCCTACTCTATCATAATAGA
This sequence comes from Rhysida immarginata, assembly GCA_023313115.1. Taxonomy (NCBI): domain Eukaryota; kingdom Metazoa; phylum Arthropoda; class Chilopoda; order Scolopendromorpha; family Scolopendridae; genus Rhysida; species Rhysida immarginata. The sequence goes on along the minus strand of JAHWFO010047825.1, from coordinate 1,625,318 downwards.
CGTTTAAAGTGTTTACTTGAAACATCCTGAGCATGCATGGTTTTGCGGGCCTCCATGGTCCATTCAGAGGTTAACTACTAATGCTGCCCAGTTCGAATCCACATAGGGGGGAGAATGTGTGTCATGTTAAAAAACAAATTCTTATTTTCGATGAAGCGTATATACTGTCAGCTTGATACATTCTTATTAGAAAGTAATGAGTCATCCCCCCCCCTCACTCAATAAGAAAAGGTAGATAAATGAAATGGGGAAATATTAACATGAAGAAACGGAAAGGAAATATTCCGCGACCTGCAGTCGAACCAGGGACCACGAGTATCTAGCTCGTCGCCTCCATCCTAATGATAGAGCAGTCGGAAATTCCTCCTTTCTAAACCATCCTTTTTTGATCTTATTTCTGGAGTATAGCTCCAAATTAAGCTATTTACTTTATTGGGAAGTTTTATGCACTATCTAACCAAAAGTAATCGGACACTTTCGATTTTAAACGTTTTATCGAATATCTAGAAAAATACTTGACGAATTATCCTGAAACTTCAGGGATGTAAAGAGCATGTTACACCACATATATTTCAGCGAAGGTTTTGATCCGAAGGCAAATAGGGGACCAGCGACAAAGTGAACCAAAAAATTAATGTTTGGGATCACCGTGAAAAAAATAATGCTTGAAATGCGTTGTAGCTCTAGCATAGGATTAAGAAGCTTCTTTTACTTATCCGTGTTCATTTATATGAGAATAGCACGTATATTCATGGAGATATAAAGATTTCTTAAAAAAATTGAATTGTTTTCGTAAGTTTTTTTGTTTATAACATGCAGCGTATTCAACCCAATGCAATGCAATTTTCAGGAAACTTGACAAATTATAATATAGACAACACCCTACGTTCAGAATATGAAAATATTAAATATTTGATGAAATATGAGCATTTTTACTAAATAATGTTTAACTACGCATGCGCAAGCGTTACCCAGATGTTTTTGCATAATTTATTAGTCAAATGTATAGCGCTACTCTTATAAAAACTCCAAGCAAATATCGTGAAAATTCAGAAAGATATCGCCGATAGAATGAATTTAATTTCAGTTGCTCTCAAAAATAAACAAAACTATTTTTATTTTTGGATCGGACACCAGTATCAAGTATTTCTCCTTACGCTGATATGAAGTCAATGTTGAAAACCCTGCATGTTATAAACAAAAAACTTACGAAAGAATTTCGATTTTTTTAAAGAAACCTTTATATCTCCATGAATATATGTGCTATTCTCATACAAATGAAGAGAGATAAGTAAAAGAAGCCTCATAATCATATGCTACAGCTACAACGCATTTCATGCATTATTTTTTATAGGGTGATCCCAAACATTATTTTTTTGGTTCACTTTGTTGCTGGCCCCCTATTTGGCTTCGGGACAAAACCTTCGCTGAAATATATGTGGTGTAACATGCTCTTTACACCCCTGAAGTTTCAGGATAATTCGTCAAATATTTTTCTAGATATTCGACAAAACGTCTAAAATCGAAATTGTCCGATTACTTTTGGGTAGATAGTGTATTTGAAGTTGCATGCGTTTGTGTGTGCGTATTCCGACAGGTGACGCAGCTGTAGTAGTCAGTTTAAATGGCGTCTGTGAACGTGATGTTGCATTGAATTGTTGATTGCGGAGAAAGAAACATGCACGAAGGTTTGTATGCTGCCTTGTTTGTTTGGAAGTTTTTCAAGCCCAATGGGACGCAGTTGGTCCCTGGGCTCCGAGTTAAAGCGTCAGCATGTCGCTACCACAGTAACCGTTTTGAATATGTAGAATCCATTACTCGTGAGGATCAACATATCCCAAGGACGTGACTACGTAAACAGAACAACGGGTGGTATGGCGTGTAAATCATACTTGTTCTTAAATTATAAATGAACATAAGACACGAGGTATAGCGCGTAAGTAAACTTCTCACTTACTTCCCCAAGTTGGTGGGGATTATGTAGCATCGTTTATATTTGTTTCATGCTGGCTTCAGGCCGTACAAGTTAGTGGGAATTATGTTGGGGAAATAGTGGGCATGTGGAAAGATCCATTTGTATGGTTAATCAATTTCATGGATTCTGAATAGTTCCCGAGAAAAAAAGAGTGCGGACCATTATTTTCTGAGCACCCTTCTTAAAAGGAGGCATTAACACTGTGATTGATACCTCTTAAGGTGTTATCATTTATCGATTCCTCTCTGTTCTTTGTTTTCAGTTCAGAGACTTATGCTGAAGGGAGGGGGAGGGGGAGGGGGAGGGGGGCGCCAGCTCGTCACCACTGGTGTTCTTTCTCTCTTTCATCCTATGACGATGAAGGCCACACATCGCACCGTTAATGTGGTAGTGGGTGCGCACTTGAGTCTTGTATGGTTCTTTTCGTGAAGCCACTGGATGACCCCTCTCCCTCCTACTTTCTCTCGAGCATTTTCAGTGTAGTTTTCCATCGTAATCATGAACTTTGGAGACCTATGTGGGGGAGGGCAGGTTAAATTAGAGACTCGCTAGATATAGTAGAATTCGTTTAATATAAGATTTCGCTTAATATGAAATTATTTCCTGCCTCAACCATTCAGTGAATTTTACATGTAAAAATCATTCTATTGATACGAGATGTTTTTATGTAAATTTCTGATACTACGAAATAATTTTTACTAAAATTTAGAGAAAATCATCCTACTAGATTTCTTAATTCGTTGTTAAATGTTGTTATGATGATGTTTGTTCTTAAAGAGTTAAGATGTCGAGCAGCGGACGGTTGGCTAGTAGTACATGTTGATTATGCGCCAACATCCAGTTGTGATTGCGTTAGAATTATAATAAATGAAAGAAAACTCTTTAACCACAACGAATATATATATAATCATTCGTTGTGGTTAAAGAGTTTTCTTTCATTTATTATAATAATAATTATCCACATAATATTTTTTCCTTGGTTTTAAGACATCACTATAGTGTTTTTCTACCATTAGTATTATCACTTGTGTTAGAAATAAGAAACTGATAAGTAGGCGAAAGGAATCGACTATTCTTGATTATTAAGTAGCGGAAGAATGGAACTACTTATTGTTTTCACAGTGTCCGTCCCCTTCATAATTTCCGCATTTTTTGAGTTAAAAGGTTGAAAATCGGAGTGTAGCTTAGTATAGGTATGAGTACCTTCACTATTCAGTTTGGTTTTGATTAGCCCACTGGGTTCGGAGTTTCGGAGGTGGAAATTAGAGGGTACCAAATAAAAAGGTCTACGTGTATTTATGCATATAAAGGAGTGAAATTCAGTATGCAGATTCCTCTAAGTAAGATGTCCATTACTATGAAGTTTGAGCCAAATTGTCCCAATGGGGTCAGAGTTGTGGGGTTGGCAGTTACTTGGTCTTTGGAACTATGGCAACATTTGGCATTTAATGAGAAAAGAAAGAAGATAGAGCTCTTTACACTTTCTAAATAATACGTTCGAGAAAATCAATTTTTCTATTTAAGAAAAGCCGGCCAGGTGGCCGAGAGGGCTAGGACGTAGGCTTTCTAGTCCCCGAGTCTGCCTGGTCGTGGGTTCGAATCCCGCCGTGGGCATGGATGTTTGTGTTTGTCCCGGGCTGTGTACAGATATAACTTGTGTAAAAGGCGCAAAATGACCTAAGTAGTCGACGCCAAAAATTCTAATAAACCAACCAACGATTTAAAAAATTGGGGAGGGGGGGGGCCCCCACAAAAAAGTGAGATAAAAGGGTAAAAATAGATGATCTCCCAGGGCTTCCGCTACTTGCCTCGGGAGGATTAATTTCTTGTTTTGTAAGTAAATTAAGGTATACATAAACTTGTCAGATTGATTACAGTATAAAATATACACGCAATGTACAGGATGTCCCGGTTGGAAAGGTCAATATTTCGTGTGGGTATATAATGAGTTACATAAACAGGTATCTGAGATACAGCTATTTGAAATTAAAATTATTCTGAAGTTTCTAATATATGTTTTTATTTTACTGCATTAACATTCTAATAACTTCATCATATCAAATTTTCGAATATTCCGCCACGTACTTCGATGCATTTTTCATTTGTTGTGAGAGCGTGGCGAATTGCGCACCTGAAGGCATCTTCACGTTCTCTTTAGTCCACAGTATCTGTTATAGGTACACGCAATAAGCTCGTCTCGTCTATTGGCTGTAGTTTTTATAAACCTCACATTTTAACGAACCCCACAAGCAGAAAAACAAGGGAGGGAGTTAGGTCGGGTGATCTCGGTGGCCAACAAACTGTCCCGTCGCGACCAATCCAGCGATTAGGAAAAACCATAAACATAAATCATGTCTGTATGCTCGACAGTAGAGAAAACGTCCGGCATTTTTCAAATTTGTCAAAAACAGCAGTCCAAATGACAAACTGAGTCTAATGAATTTTTTTTTTTTTTTTTACATTTACGCAAATGGTGCAGCGCTACATTAAGATGAATAATGAAATCAACATGAACCGTCACAATTATTTATTTGAAGTTGTTCAATATTTAACCAATAGCTGTATCTCGGAAACTATTAATAAAAGACTACATGTTTATATAAGCTTTTTGACTTCCAATAAATCATTCTAGATCCACACGAAATACTGACCTATCCTCCCGGGACACCCTGTATACACTCTTCGTTTAATACGAAATAACATGTTGTCCCCTTGGATTCCGTATCAAGCGGATTATACTGTATTCTTACGTAAGAGATGCAGAAGGAAGACGTCTTATTAACACTGTTTATGTACTAGATAATAAGCGTGGTTTTATGAATGTCGATTTGCGTTTTTCGAATAATAAACTTGAATGTTCATGAGGTTACATGATGGTTGAGAAAAATAAAATTTTCTAGCAAGTCGAGAAAATTGTGTAACGGCAAGGGCTCACGATATAAGTAATAAAGCGAGGCCTTGCCTTTTTTTTTCATCGTTGGTAGTGAGTTGATGAAAGATGGTCATCCTCGTTGAAAGCGAAGAAAAAATTTTTATGAAGTGACATTCCTCATTTTAAGTTTTTTTGAGGTTTAGTTGTCAATTCTGAAGAAGTTTTGCTGTTAACGAGTGAGCTCGCAATTTGTTTGTCATTATCTGATGATATCGTTCATTATGTATCGACATGCGGTAGGTAACGTGTGAGTGTATCGCTTTGTACGTTGCCAAGCAGCGACACCGGGCCTTAGTCTCTCTCTCTCTCTCTCGCTCCTTCTAGCTACGGTAGAAGAGGCGTCAGCTTATATTATTTGTTTTTGTCATGTGCCTACCACGCATTAATTTTTCATTTTGCTTTTTTGTTTTCTCTTTTTTTGTGCAGTGTTTAGCCAAGCCCGCCCGCAGCCAATAGCCGTCTCTGACCTCTGCATCGCAAGAAGCAACGGAGCTTGACTCGGCCAGAACTCCGGGCGCTGCAGGGATACGACGACCGTGTTCGGGCCGGCGCCGCCGCCTCCGCTTCAGCGTCTCTCCCTCGGATTTGGAGTGGACTCGTCCCGGGCGCACGGAGCTGTGGCGTGCTCCCTCCGTTGCAGCATCGTCCGTCAGCGGTGCTGCCACGTTGTTTCGCCGGAGCAACCTCCGCATGAGTGTGTGATAGTGTGCGCGTGTGCGTTCTTCTCATCTCTCTCTCTCTCCCACTTCTGTGTTGTCGTCGTCGCTCTCCGACTTCGTCGTTGCTCTCTCTCTCTCGGCTTGGCTCGGCCCTTCTGCAACCAGCGATGCGCCGACGCAGCAGTTGTAGTAGTAGCAGTAGAAGTAGCAGCACGGTGTCGAGACAACTCGTTCGGTGAAAAATGGTGTCGTCGTCGTCGTCGGTGTTTGTCCTCGTTGTGGTTTTGTTGTTGTTGTGGGTGGCCGTATTGTCGCCGGCCGCCCGTCACAATGATCAGCAGCCGGTGTTCAAGGATTGCGGCGGCCGGGTGAGCGGTCCCCACGGCTTCATCCACTCCCCCAACTTTCCCCGTCCGTTCCCCGTGCCCGTCCGGTGTCGGTGGGTGATAGAGGCGCCCACCAACCATGGGATTGCCGTCTACTTCACGCAGCTGTACCTGCGCGAGGGCCTGCGCGCCACCGAGTACGCCGAATTCACGGCCGAGGACAATTACTGGGGGATCAAGCCGTTCGGCCCGATGAGCTTCGACAACCGCACTACGTACGTGATCACGCAGCAGCGGTTTCTCGTGCTCGACCTGGAGGTGTCCGAGTCCGGGCACAACATCAACATGCGCGTCGTCGACTATTTCCTCGACGTCTACGGCTTCAACCTGACCTACGAGATAGTCAGGCGGCCGGTGACGCCGCGCAAGGATTTCTGCTCCGTGTTCCACTGCTCGTTCAACGGCAACTGCTACGCGTCCCGATCGTTCGACAAGTACGCGTGCCACTGCTTCGAGGGCTTCAGGGGCGACGAGTGCCAGTACGGACCCCACTGCGACCCGAAAAACAACGTCAACATGTGCAGCAGGGGGAAAACGTGCAGGTAAAAATCCACTTTTTCTTTCCTTACTTTTTATATCTTTTAATCGTTCCTAGGTTAAAAAAACAACAAAAATAAACAAACAAACAAACAAACTTGGAAACGAGGGAATTTGAACCCAGTTGGGCTTTAGGGCGAAGGAGAAAGGGGGTACAGAGCTCATTAACATCTTTAAAACGACGATAGTTATGGGAGATTATTGTTGTTTTTATTTACCCAAGTGTTGCAGATAGAGTATGTATTTATTTCTCGTTTTCATAGATTTCGAGTGCGAGTCACACGCTTAAGAAGAATTTCGTTTCTGTTTCATTAAAGAATACATGAAAAAAAGTATAACGAAACATAGATTAACGATTCATTTACGTACTAACATATTCTTCGTCATTGCTCTATTCTGTTAAAAATTTACCGCTCACGGAATTTTTTTTAGATTTAAAAGATAACAAGAAAAAAAACAAACCATCCGGGGGAGTGTGCAGATCGGTAGTCTCGTAATATCATAGCACTAGATAATTACCTAATTTTTAAAAGACTGGAAAGGATTAGCTTCTACGTTTACAGAATGTGCATCTGGCATTGGAAAATATCAATGAATCGTTAACCTCTTTGTATTTTTAACGAAAGAAATTCTTTCTCCAAAGTGCCCGCAAATTCCGAAAACGTCTTTATCCGTATGAGCGGCGATATTGAAAAGCTCGAAAAACTCCCGTCGCGATGTATTTATGCGATGGGATAATAACAGTCCTCCTCGTACCCTTTCCTTCCTTGTGCCAAATCGCAGTTAGCCTTCAGCCCAGCTCGGTCCAAATGCCTCAAAGAATTTTTACTGAAATAATTTCCATTGTGCTATTACTACAGTGTCTCTTTAACTGAAAGATTTTGGATTAACTGAGAATGGAAAATGAAATTTTTGTTTAACAAATGAGTAAGCCCCCCCCCCCCCTCACACACACACAAGTAGTCGGACAAGGGCCGAAAGCACCCTGTCTTCAAACACAGATTGTTCCATAGAGAGCTCTTGGCAGTAAAGCTTGCTTTATGGCGTTCTTTATTCACTATATTATAAGGCATTATATACGGCAAATAGCTTAGTGCTACACCTATTTGTTCGGATTTGTTGGGGGTACTGGGGCTTGGCGATCATTTTGTATTTTCCGTAAGTTACTTTAAAGTGTATAATTAAGCCATGAGGTCAATAAAGTTCAAAGGGAGAAAATGTGTGTGTGTGTGAGGGGGGGGGGGGGGGGAATTGGTGGTGGAGGACTTTTTTCTTAAGCTCTTAAAATGATTACATACCCAGGTGGATGAAGGTGCTTGCTCACTATACTAACGGATACTTTTTCAACCTTTTTTATTTTTTTTAATCTCATAAATGCGAATCGTTAATGCCTGCAAGGAGTTATTAACATCTTTAAGAAAGCATGACTGAGTTTTATCAAAAGGAGGAATAGGAAAAAGATGAAGAAAAGGGATTTGCATTTGAGTAACGAAATTTGTTACGTCGATAGAGGAATTAAATGGGGATCTCGACTTTGCATTCGTTTATCTGGCTCTTGGTGCACTAGAAATATGTTCCGCAGGAGATAAAATGAAACCGAAATTGATATGAAGAGGCCATTGTTGTCGGATTCCCAGGAAGTGAACTTCGCAGCTCGGTGGAGAAGCAGTGGGCGTGAAATGCCTCGCTTTCTGTGGAGGTCGCGGGGTCGCTACCCGTCTTACTTTCTTTTGTCTTAGTGAAGCTAACTGGAATGATGTTTTGCATGTCGGATAGTCATGGTGGTGTTGACTTGAGTAGTTAGTGTTGATTAATTAAATTTTATTGAATTACGGGAAAATTGCTGCGGATGCTCGGAAAGGTGGGAACTGCCATTCCCTCAAGACTGAAACTGCTTTGTTTGTGGGAGGGTAGAAAAACGACTGTCAGAAATTCAGGTGAGATGATTAGAATCTCAGTTTTTGGCGATATTATCCACATAATATTCTTACGCTACGTGACACGAGGCTGCATTGTCTTTAAGAAACTGAATTAGAATGAACTTCATTAATCATCTGCTATAAAGGATTATACTAACCAATGATATTTTAGAAACACCAGTCATATGGCACCTGCCTATGATTGATAAAAATTTCGAGAGGACTATGATGCCAATTAAAATGATGTAGCTTAATGCGATTAAAATGATAGCTTTGGAACACGGAAAAAAGTAAAGGTATGTTGATAAATCGGTTCATTCACTTTTAAAAACGTGGTTCTCCAATTGGTTTTTTAATTAGTTAGAGCCCCTCTCTTCTATTCTTTACTTACGGCTGTGACTGAGCAGTGTCAAAATAAAATTTTAAAAACTGTTCATTGAAGTTGAAAAGGTTTCCTTCGCCCATGTGCAAATTGAATGAACTGAAGGAAATGATCGCGAAACGGTCGACAGAATTTCTTATTGTTTTAGATTACTCCCCCAAAACTGTATTCCGTTTCAACAGGCTTAAGGGCCAGAGTGCTTTCAGAAGAAGATTCCCCCACCCCCTTCCCATCAAGAGGATAAAAAAAATCGTATCCAAGAGGGTTTTGCAGTATTGGAGAAAATTTTGTCGTTTTGCTATCTAATTTCTGTTCACGACAAACTGAGAGAGCGAAAATTTAATTTCGTAATGAAAGTGGCTTCGGATTGGGGATTAGGCGTTGTGGACAATTGCGGTTTGAATCGACTACCCTTTCTCTATCGAATGGTATACTGCAGCCATCACTATAGCCATATGGGGAAATTATTAAAGATGTTAGAACGAGAATAAGAAAAGGAAATCATTTTGGATCGCGTTTAGAAACATTCTATTAGTTTCCACACAACTGGAACCACGACCGAGCGAAGATTCTAGAAGGACTTGTAACCGATAAGGCGTTTTAATAGATGGTGAAAATCTAGATGAAGTAAAAATCAAGATGAAGAATAATCCAAGAAAAAAAAAGACTTGGCAAATCATCCCATTCATGAATGCCTTGAACAGAACACAGCACTTAGATCTCAAAGCAAGGCCAAATGGATTTACTTAATTGAGAAAGTCAAAAATCGATGATTATTTGATTAAATTATTCATTTCTTTAGTGAGGATAGCGAAAATGGATTTGGAGAAAGGGGGGGGGGGATGAAAATCTTATCTGTACCATGAAGAAGTACACTGAGTGGCCAATTATTCGGTCCCTACTTAATATTGTATTAGACTCCCTCTAACCGAACCGTTAGTGCTGCTCTAATTCATCGAGGCATGGACTCCAGATGTTTTCGAAAACTGTCTTCATGTATTTTACTTCATTCGTCTATGATGGTAGCACGCAGCTTCCACTGATTGGAGGGTTGGTGAATTCGAGCATGGATGGTCCTGTCGACTTCATCCCACAGATGCTCGAACGGATTTAATATGGACATTGCGGCGGCCATGGAAGAAGACCAGACTCATTGTATGCTCATTGAACTAATGGGACATTAATGGAACTGCCTTATGGCATGAAAAATTTTCTTGTCATGTGGCAAGACATTGAGCATGAAAACGGGCGAACCTGGTTGGCAACAAAATTCATATATTCTGTGGCGTTTAATGTTCGTTCTATCATTAGATCGGTGAACCTAAGGTTTGTCACAAAAACAGTTCCCACATCATGATTGATCCTCGACTTGCCTGTAAGATTTTTACTATTTCGTGGCGTTGACTCCATACCCTGGCGTTGACTCCATACCCTGACTGCCATTCACATGTTTCAATGGGAATAGAGGTGTCGTACCATGTAATCTTCTTCCAGTCGTCAACAGTAAAAGTAAGATGGCGATGTTCTCAGGCCCACTGGAAACGAACTTTCCTGTTGTATTTTCCCCCCCGAAAGATGTGAGCACCCATTTTTCATCCGGCGAGTTGTGCATTCAGAAATATTCTTTGGTATTCCCTCATTGTAGGGTAGATGTACCAGTAATTGACAATTCACGATTTAAAGGCTCTTAATAAAATAACAAGGCAAGAAGAGGGACTGATGTTGCCACCTCGTATTAAACAATGTATTAGGCTTCCCAGAATAGCAAAAAATTAGGAACTTTGCTCCCTATTATGGCCACAAACACGTTGATTGCCTTATTTTATGCAGCCCCTTGTCATCGAGCATTTGTCTCCTATCATTGGCCTTCTTATGGTTGCATATTTTTTGTGTGTTTTCTCTCATTCTCGATACCGTTGCTCGAGAAAAACCTAAAACGGTTGATGGTTTTGAAGATCCTGGATCCTGTGCGCCGTGCACCAATTCTCCTGTTTCTTTCCCAATCGTTTCTTTTCCTTAGGTTTGCCCAGGCTTCAAACACTAACTCGCTCAAAGTATTCCGAATAATCTGATTATAATTATTACACATTCAGTAAATGTAATGATCAGACTTCTGTCACATAATCGTCTCACCGTAATAATTCACTCCCTTCGGAAATAGTGTGCCTAATAAATTGACCACTCAGTGCATATGGAAGTGCTCAAGTTTAAGGAAGTTTAGTTTTTGGTTTAAAGAGATTAATGGCTGACTCTAGTGCGAGAGACTGCCAAGATCGATAACTAATGTTGACTTGAAAAGCGAGACGAAATTGTTCTCATTAAAATAATTCACTTGGCTTCCACGATATGATGTTGCCCTAGGAATAAGAGATAGAGGACTAGTTGTTTAAAAGGAAACGCCCATTCTAACTAATGTATCCGGTACAATTTTATGAGTGTTTGAATTCTATAAAAGAGGGCTTAAGAAAGCGTTATAGTCACAGGGAACAATTCGTGTTCGATCAACAGGTGGAAAGAGCAACCCCCATTGCAATGGGCACTCAGAACAGTGATAGTGAAAGAAATCTGAAGAAAGTTTGAAAGAAACGTTCTCGTTATTTTTGCAAGGAAGGGCCGTGAAGACTTTTTATACAAGGTTTTGCATAAGTAAAAATAAACAGCAAAATATTACTGGAATCTTAGATTATGCATAAAGGGACAAAAGCGTTTAAACCTTCTTGAAATAATTTTACAGGGACAAATGGATTCAGTTTTATTAAATTTGATTGAGGCTTTAGAATACAACATGGTGCAAATTGTAATTTGACACGACTAGTTTCGGCTTTTATTCTCGCTTTTTTTCAAGTATGCATAAGAGATGATATACATCGTTTTACTCTTTACAAGATATGGCGACAGATTCATTATTGGAAAGAGCAAACCAATGTAAATCATCTCTTGAAACAAAGCGGGAATAAAAGCCGAAACTAGTCGTGTCACATTTTAGTTTGCACCAAGTTGTATTGTAAAGCCTGAATAAAATTCGTTAAAAACTGCAATACAAAGACAGATTGATTACTTAATTTTTCTTGTCAATCAACTAATGTATATTAGCGTAACTGGAAGGAAGAGGATTTGCTCCACACAATTTTCAGAAGATTCAGATTAAGGGAGGTGATGGAAGTCAGTAAATCTCCCACTTTGGGGTTATCCTCAATGAAACGGTCGTTTACTCAGGCGTGTCTTGCCTGTATTCGCATCATCGATTGGTAAAACAATGACTCCCATGACCCTGATGCTCAAAACAGAGGCTTGGATGCTTTGTTAATTTAAGGTTTATATACGTGGTGTGACAATAAAGTTTGGGGAACAGGCTCAGAATCGGCGCACGTTTTACATATTTCGCAAAACGCGTTTTATCTTCCTTCAAGTGAACGAATGTGTACTATTCCTGATAACTCAGCAAAATCCTGCTTTGGATTCGCATTCAGCACTCTTGTCTTATTGGGTTTGAATGTCAGAGATATCCGAAAATATCTCTCCTTTTATGGGATGTTTTGGTCGTGGAAAAAAGAAAATTCTACTACGGCAATATCTTATAGATAGGATGGATGATCGATGGGCACAACTCATTTTGTTCAACAAAGATTGCTACACAGCTAAGGCCATTTAAGGCTGGACGTTCTCTTCAAGAAGACACCAGGACCCGGAATCTGTATATTTCAGGCGCGTACATGCCGGACCATTCCAGTAAACGCTGGTACTGTTAGGCAACGATCCTTGACCAAAAAGCCCCTTTCGACATTTTTCGGGGTGCGTGCCGTTGCAGGGCTACCAATACAAAATCTCATTCTTCTCGGATACGTTTAAGCCATTTGTAAACCCATTTCAAAAATACTGCGTTATCTCTGCAAATTTATGAGCATAGCGTGGCTTTCTTTAGCAGATTTTCCGAGATGAAACAGAGCAGTAAATTCGTTTGCTAATCCATTTATCCTCGATCGTCCGCCTTTTAAACGTCTCTAATAGGAAACCGCCTCATTCACATTTGCGACGCTCATGGTCGTTTGCAAGCAACATTGTTCGCATGCTGCTACTACTACAAGGTGCAGTACTCGCCGAACTTGGTCAATCAGGTATCTAGGTGTGGCTATTGACAAGAGTAACGGAAAATGGGTGTCTAAAACAATTGGGGTTTCAAAATAAGGGCAGATAAGAACTTGAACGCACAATTAATGTCTAGAAACGAAGAGGATCTCGTTTAGAAAATGTTTGGAAAATGCATGGAACAAAAAATATAATCTGGAGATTTAAGAATTGATGGGTTACGGAAGATGCTTTTTATTTTGCACTAATAAGGAAGGTACTAATGGTTTAAAATTTTAAACCTTCCGGGCATGGTTTAAACGCCCAACATTCTAACAACATCCCACATCCTAACAAGGTAACCTTCCAGAATTCTTCTTGGTTATAACACTGATTACTAAAGTGGAGAGTACTGACGAGGCACGACGATTGGTGATGAGCATTTTCAGCCATGCTTATATGCCGATAGTGATTTGATTATTTTGTGCAGTTCGTCGACTTGATGGTTTGTGCCCCCGAAGGAAGGGATCAATCCCAGATCCAACATTAATGTCGGGACTGCATTATGTTATCACTCAACGTTTCAAATTTGATGTCATCTATCTTGATTTATCCAAGCCCTTTGATGTTATTGATCAGTGTGTATTGATTAGTAAATTAACACGGTATAACGCGATGACGTAATGCCCTCATCTCGATAGTCTGTAAAAGTTGCTTTCATTTTTATTCTTTTGTGCGATGGTTGTGGGCTGCTTAAGGCTTCGCTTGGCGGTGTTTTTTTTATTGCTTTCCCTATCAATGTAGTAGGCGAGTGCATGTTACGTATATCCTTTTGCTGACGGGTAAGTAAAGTTCCACTGACAGTTCAGAAATTAATTGTCCTGTTAAGTGTAGAGATTCAGAATAGTAAACTGTCGTTAATATTTTTTTATTTGAACTTTGTCGCGCCTCACATTTCATTTGAAGATGTTAGACCCTAAAAAATTATTGATGGAGATAATATTGCTAAAAAAAATTCTGGATCATACTGGCTGGACAGGTTTTCATAAATTCTGATCATACTGGGAGCTAACTGTATGGTTGGGGGGAAATGGCTGCTTTTTTGTGAAAATTTAACTTGTTTTTTGAAATGATAATGACTATTTAAAATATTCGAATAACTCAAAAGCTATTAATCCCCATTTAACATTTTTGTTAAATGGGTATAATAATGATGGTAATTTAAAATTTGCATCCCAAAGGGGATATCTGTATAATATACAATGCTGCATTACCTCTCGATCAAATGAAAGCATGACCGTTTCATGAGCAGTATTGATGTAATTCATACGGTCCGTGAGAAGATCTAAGGACAGGGCGGGGTATTTGGAATGGCTGACCATAAATAATTAATGGCGTTAATCTTTTTAACAAGTTTAGCCAGAGTTCAGGTAACACATATTGGCCTATAGTTAACCAAGTTTGTTACTGAGCCGATTTTATGTATGGGTACAATTTGTGACATCTTAAAATCCAAGGCAAAATGAGTGGTAGCGACAATAGAGACTACAAAAGATGACGGAGGATAAACTCTCCAAATTGACCCCAACTATTAGCTCGGGTATAGGTTCTTAAGTTTCGTGAATCCATATCTTTAGAGAGACTTCGAACGCAGCATGATCATCGGATGCCACTGTTGTAGCAAATCGGTTCGTGAAAATGATTTTCTACAAGTGCTGAAATAAACTGTAAATACATTGCCGGCAAAAAAAAAAAGAAAAAAAATGCAACACATGGAAAGAATGGGTCAATTTTAGAGTATCTGTAGGCTCGAATTATCGCCATTTTCTGAGGCGCTCTGGTAACCAAATTGGATACAGATACATTTATTGACATGTTTGTGAGACTTTAACATAATTTGTACAGAGTTTTCCTCTTACAAAATGTCTAAATTGCTGAATAGTTTTGAGATGGCTGCGCGAAGCAGAAAGCGTGCGGCCCGCGGGACAAGAAGAATTGCGCATTTCATGGCCGTAATTTAGCTTGTTGACCAAATGTATCTCGTTTAAGTGAAATCATTTTTAACGTAGTGAAGTTTTAATTATTTGGAAACCTTTTAATTCGAACAGGTTTATTCTGAACAACGTGTATCGGTGTATTGCAATTCAGTGACCATAGTGTTGTGCATTGGTACTGTTAAAGGGCTCGTTAAAAGATTTTATTGCCAGTTGAAGCGGGTAAAATGTGAATTTTGTGTTGATAATCGCAACTTTAAAGGCAAATGGGGCTTATTTATTTATTTTTTATTTATTTTTTTTAAAGACCGCGGGAAAAAAAAGGTGGCAGAGTTAAAGAAACACACGATGGCTCTTTATGGAGAATGCGGAAAAAATGTTAAAGAAAAAATTTTAAAAAAATTGAAAGGGTTAGAGGAATACTTGGAGCGTTAGGACCGGATTTGTCTATTTTTAGCAACCAATCGATGACTTTTGACAGATTTTTTTTTTCTTCTTCCTTGTCTAATCCACAGAGTATTCAGGATGGTTTAGCAAGCTTTTATTCTCCTTCATTATTTAGAAGTTGCATAGTTTTCCGGTTTCTTGAGAGATTTCACTAATGAAACCCCTTTTTATGTTTTTTTCTTTCCTGTTTTTTATAAATTAAAAAGAATTTTTTCGAGTGGTTCGAATTCGATTGCGATAATCGGCTGGAGTAATTTCTACAGAAAAGTCGATCCAGTAGTCAATGTAATTTAATAGTGAGAAAAGGTGGAACTTTTCCGTTAGGCTAAAGTGTTTAAAAAATGAAATTCGGAATTGCTTTCCGCCTGAGGTTATTAATTTTTTTTTCATGTAAAGGAAAACTCAATATTTTTCAAATGACAATTATAAATGACATTTCGCTCCAGCTTGTTTGTTTGTGAAGTTGTTTATTTGGCTGTTAATTGATGATTTCCTATTAACGCTTGGTCGAAGAGCACCGTTTTGAAGGTCAACTACCTTTATTAAGTTTGTTGTTTGTTTTTTAACTCCTCCAATGTTGTGAGAAGTACTTAGTTCTGTATAGTTGATTGCGATTAATATTTTAGGCTTTCAAAAAAGTGCCATTTCTTTCGGACGCTTCGTTGCTCGTAAGATTACGTTTTGTTTAAATTACTTTCTCTTTAATGAAAAAAATTATATTGGTTTCGATTTAATATGCAGAGGTAACACCCTAATTAATGGCTTTGATTAGATTTAAAATTTAATGGGGAGTTTTTTCGATTTGCGTGAAACTCAAACGGTTATTATTATTATTATTATTAGAGATCTTTGTAATTCGTAAATAAATAAATAAAACCAGTTGAGAATGCTTGGTAGTGCATTGCCACAATTATGTTAATTAAAAGCATCGTTACTGTAATCGCGAAGTTGTCGTTCCGTAGCCAATTTTTTTCGAATTTTTTGATTTTGACATCGGATTCAGATAGAGTACCAAAAAGTAAATAAAAGTTATAATATGCACACTTGCCCTATCCATATGGGAACAG
The DNA here is from genome assembly GCA_023313115.1 of Rhysida immarginata. Classification (NCBI taxonomy): domain Eukaryota; kingdom Metazoa; phylum Arthropoda; class Chilopoda; order Scolopendromorpha; family Scolopendridae; genus Rhysida; species Rhysida immarginata. The sequence goes on along the minus strand of JAHWFO010047825.1, from coordinate 1,608,955 downwards.
GCCGAAATGGCGGTTAAAGTCAATCATTTTGGTCCTTGAAGCCAGGGAGAACGGCCACATTCCCGATTCGATAGACATGTCTGAAACTTTTATTTACTTTATGATGCTCTATCCTAATCTGAAGTCAAAATCAAAAACTTCGGAAGAAAAAAAATTGGCAACGGAACGACGGCTTCGTGAATTCAGTAATGATGCTTTCAACATCGTTGAATATTTTTTGAAGGAGCAAGTGGCTAGGCTACAATTTTCTTCTCTTGAAGGATTTAGCATTTAAGGTGACCAAGTGAAAGCTACTTCTCAGGCGTTGTGGGTACCGCTGAGTGAGGAATTGAGTTTAATTAATGGTTAAGTAGCCCCCAAATGGCTTCTTCTGCTTTAATTGGTTATGATAAGATCTGAATATGAACAATGCATAAGGAAACCACAAACCCATATCGAAATATCTTTAATGACTCAAATGTACATTTTGGGAGCTATGCCTCCTTCATCAGCGAGTGATAAGATTTAGAAAGACCGAGAATGCATACAGAAATCAAATGACATATAGCCAATCAGAGTGAAAAAATAAAAACCAAATAGAAAATAAACAACAAAAACGTTTTATGTTTCATTTAATTATGGGCACCCAATCCGCCACTAGTTTAGTACCAGCATCGCTGTCCAGTAGCTGATTGGATGATCCTCTGTTGATAATTTCAGCAGATTCAAGGAAACTTAACAATTAACTTCCTTCGTAGAATGAATAATCAAATAAATCCGGATTATGCGAATGACCCTTCTTTAATATGTGGCCAGCAAAGCTGGACACGCGAACTTTACCAACGCAGGCAATATGTTCTTTTATTAGCATTTATTGATTTGTAAACAGCATGTTCATATTCAGGTCAAGTTGTCCACAGTTTGAGGCTTCTGTTGTTACCCATATTGGTTATACAGTTAAAACTGGTTAATTGGTTTTGATTAATTGGATCCTTGAAGACAAAGATTATGCTTATACAGGGTTTACCTGAACGTCGTGTACAAACTTGGAGCGGAGATAGTTTGGGTGATTCTAAGCAAAAAAGTTCATATGAACGTGGGTCGGAAATTGAACGATAACTGAGATATGAACAGAAATAAAAATGCTACCACCAAGATCAACAAGTTCAGGTTCTCTAACGCCTAGGATAATGAAAATTGGGGGAATAATAGAGTACATAAAACTGAGTATACCGTTAAAATTTGATCGACTTCCAACGAGTAGTTTCCGCGTTACGCAGTCAAGATCGTAACATGTGCTGGGTAGTACTCGCGTTAGAGAATCCTGAGTTGTTAACTTTTTGATCTTGGTAGTAGCATTTTTACTTCTGTTCATATCTCAATTATCGTTCAAATTCGGACCCACGTTCATATGAACTTTTTTGCTTAGAATCACCCATACTCTCTCCCCTCCATGTTTGTATAGACCGTTCAGATACACCCTGTATAGATAATTGGACGTTTGGGAGGCAAATGTTATGTTGATGATGAAAAGAAAGCGAGCTATTGAATGAGGAAGCCGAATATGGATGTATAATAACTGGCCAATTTCCGTCGGTGGAGACGTCCTCAACCCCATAACTTGCTGAGGTTTAGTTAACCACGCGGCTATGAAACGATATAGCGAAAAGGACAGCAGGAACAGAGCATTTAAATTAAAACGTTCAATAAAAATATAATTGAGCTAACTACTGTATAATAACAGCATACAATGCTACAATTGCTATAATGATTTCAGAGCAACATAGAGAAACTTTAGCGATTGAATTATGTTCTGATGAAGTGGTTGGTTGATTACAGAGAATACAGTAGTGATGTACTTAGCACTAAAATTAAGACCTGATTAGTTGCGTAAATGGTCATTATGGACAGGTATTTTAGTATACGTTCATATACATAGGGGATCGAAAATGCTGGTCCCTGATCGCATTATACAGGTGGTCATTACGCTAACAGATTTCCCATGCAACTTTTTGGCCTTATATATAGGTTTTACTGTATTTTTATGCCAACTTTCAAAAATATGGCCAATTGAAACGATTGGGGTTTTATTTATTTATTTTTTTTGAGTGTGTTCACTCTCGAACTGAAAATGCGAAATTCTGTTTAACTCCAGAGACGGTAGCGTTTGATTGGTGACATGCTCTCCACGGATTAGCAAGAAGGTTCGATTTTAGTTAAAGGTAATTATTTTAAGGTAATTCGAAGCAAAATTTGACTCATCAGCGCCTAAAAGCTTAAAAAACCGGCTTGTAACATAGGATAAATAAAAGGTTGGCGACCTCTGAGGTGGAACCCTCGCCCATCTGTTTGTTGTTCAGCTGAGCGGCGCTTGGAAGGAAGGAAAAAAAGAAAAATGTATGGCGAGAGAATAAATTGTATATGACACCTTGATCTTGGAATGTTTTTTAAGCAATCATTAATGCAGAGAATAGTCAATTTCAAATAGTAAATTTTATAAGAGACGACGAAGCGTTTGATAAAGAAGAGATATTTGGTTCATATCCGTTGGAGATGCCGAGATTTGAACTACCCCTGTCCTTTCCTCTCCCTTCCTCGGAATGCAGAGCGTTTAGATAAGCCTTTGGTTTTATATTCGCTTCGTATAAGATACAATATTTTTATTATTGGTTCAAATTGCATGCTTTGAAGGGATTCGCGTTTACTCGGAATCCTCAGCAAGCACCTGTTGATGGTGACCCTAAAACGCTTTCACCTTGATGTTATCCGGCCTTGTTTGCTGTAACGAGGGCGAGCAACATTTGTCCTAAGCGGTTAATGAGAAGATGATAAAAAAGAAGAAACTTTTTTTGACCTCTCTGCCTTGAATCGGTAGGCGGCGATGACGTCATTGAACTCTGCCGGATTTGTTGTTTTGCGTGAGAAACTAGTAAACACAAGATGACGGCTTCGATTTTTATTTTTTTTTTTTATCTTTTCACGTATACTTTACAGGAAATGCTCGCATTTCGAATGGTAATTTCACATATGTAATAGATTTTTTTTTTTTTTTTGTGAAACGTTTTCAACGGGAGAAGTTGTGCACCCCTACTTTACGACGACCGTCGATTAAAGCCCTATGCATACCTTACTCACCTTGACTTTGGTTTTCCGTTCCGTTGGAGAGGAACGGAAAGTTGTAAAAAAAATTTTAAATTTCTAAATAACACTGGTCTACAGTGGAAAAGTATTCGAAATAATTTGAACTAATTTCTGCTTGTCTACCCATGCTGAATAAGAGTTGATGAGTAAAAGTCATTTATTAGTTTAAGTTTTCACGATACCTGATATTTCCCAAATTTAACGATTCTACCCTCATTGAACTTGATAATGCTGATATTTATTTATTTAGTTAGTTGGCAACAAATGTTAAAAATATTGTGTTTTAGTGCTAACAATGCATTAGAATAACTTACGCTACACGAAATTTTGTTGTTTTATTTACGAATGGGATAGTCGTGATAGAAAAGAGCATTATAAAAAAAAAGGTGTGGCCTCATTGTCAGTAACTTCAATCTGGGCAGAAAAATGTTAAAAATGACCCTTTAGTTGACCCACAAAAAGTGTTACTTCCACCATTGCATATAAAACTAGGGCTGATGAAGAATTTCGTAAAAGCAATGAACAAAATTGGAGCTGCTTTTCAATATCTTCGCCAGAAATTTTCAAGCTTAAGTGAAGCTAAGATTAAGGAAGGTATATTCGTCGGTCCTCAAATAAGAAATTTATTTCAAGATGATAATTTTAACTCTGTTTTGAAAGGTAAAGGAAAAAAAAAAAAAACCTGGGACAATTTTCGCCTTGTCGCAACTAACTTCTTGGGAAATAAGAGGAGTGACAACTATGCTGAACTTAGTGAAAATATGTTGAAATCATCATACCAAAAACTGGGTTGTAACATGTCCTTGAAAATCCACTTTTTACATTCTCATTTGGAATTCTTTCCGAACAATTGTGGGGCTTTTAGCGATGAACATGGGGAGCGCTTCCATACATGAAAAAACGATATCAGGGCAAGTGGAATGTTTCAATGTTGGCGGATTATTTTTACTTTACTTTTATTTACTTTTACTTTTATTTAATAATTAATTAGGGCCTGTATGGCCAGAGGCCGACGAGTTGGGTCCCTGGATGGACCTGGATTCACGACTGCTGTATGATGGTCTCAGCAGCCGGGGGGGGGGGGGTGAAAAATGGCTATCACGGATGGTCGCCCATCCAGTGACGAGCCGTGCCTGATGTAGCTTAACTTCGTAGATGTTGTTCAGTGAAAGCCCACCAGGCCACGGTCTCCCCCAAAAGCTCCCCCACGGCCTGATGTAGCTTATTATTGGACTGTTTGTCGAGATGTTACAGAAGCAGAATACAAGAGGGCAGCGAAAAAACCACGTCGCAATTCTGCTAATGAATAGAAGAACCGTATGATTTCTGTTAATTTTTGTGATTTTTTCTAAAAAACGGAAACTAATTTTAAAATAGAATTATTATTTTTGTATTCAGCATGTGAAAATGAATAAAAAAAGCTACTTTACCTGAAGAATACTTTTTTACAGTCAAATTTTGTAGACCAGTGTAATTGAAGTGATTTCCAATTTTTTACCATCACGTAATCTCCTCCACCTATGTTCTCCTTTAATGTGGCCTTCGGTGAAGTGCGAGCCCCTTGGAAATCGTCGGCCATTTATAACTAGCTGTGTTAAATTTCTTCAAAGAACTTTTTAAGCCAAATAATTTGAATAATTAAAGCCCCTCTTCCTCATAACATTATGCTTTCCAGCAAGTTTCGTGACGTGATTTCGAGTTGTTCGTTGTACTGGAATAGGACTTTCTTCTCACCTGTATAACGAAATCGACGCTAAATCGGCTCCAGCGTTTAAAGTTTTTGTCATATATTTACATGGAGTTCTTGCATGGAATAAATAAAATTTTAGCAGACATTATATAAATGATAAGTATATTGAAAATTCCGCGTATACGTTTCGATGTTCTCATCCGTGCTGTCAACCCAATCGAGATTTTTACTTTACCCTAAAATCGTCGCCACTTTACCCGAAAATATCTTAAATATCCCACATTTACCCTAACATAAAATGAAATGCAAAATGGTTTAAAATAAAATGCAAAACACAAAAAGAACAAATCTTAGAATCTTTTCATGCAATAGTAGTATTACAGCAAATTATTTTCAGTTTTTGTTTTAGATTCAGGCCACATATGTTTTGCATACATTAGGGCAGACACCGTTTTAAGAATTACGGTGCTCAGTTTCGAAGAGTTTAAGTTGGCTAAATATTCGTTCAACGAATACGCCGGCCGAAGGCAGCACAAACAGAAGACTGAATACAAATAGTTAAACAAATAGTTAGAACTATTTGTTAAACTAAGTACCTTCATCCAGTATTCAACGGATCATGAGAATTGGATCGAGTTCACAATGATTAAAAAGTGCTTGTTGTCTGAATTAATTTTCACACGAGTACAGTACGCGTCTGTGTTGTTGTTCATGTTTCTATTATGCCACACCTTGCGACGACACACGTCTTGCGCATTGATGGTGCTGTAACTTATTAGTAGCACTGTCGTCATATTACCCTAAAGACCCTAAAACCAAAAAAACACCCTAAGAAGACATATTTTGCCTCTTAGTTCTCATATCTAAGAGAGGTTCATTTGAACTCTAGCTTGTTTTGTGTTTCTGTCAAAAGAACTTGAAGTGCCGCCTTCATTTTGCGAAATAGCCTCTTGTCATTTGTGGCTACGCAACACAAGCATGATAAACATGTTGTTGCTAAAAACATTATGATGGGATACCCAATTTACCCTTTCCAGTGAGGAAATGAAATGCATGACATTTTTTGTTGTTGTTAAGCGAAAATTTCCCATCTCTGTGGAAATAAAGGGAAACGCACAGCCGAAAAAAATCAATTTCCTGTTTACGAGTGTTAACGGGAAAGCAAAGCGAAGCTCGTCCGTTTCCTACCCTTTGAATTGTTAGCCACACTCTTGTTATCCACTTATTCTACCACGTGTCTTCGTTGAAGCGCATTGATGATCCGTCTCGATAAACACACACCCACATACACTTTCCTCCGTTTGAAACATTTGTGTATGATTTTTCTCGAGAATAATGATAGTCATTAGATTTGGTCCTTGAAGGTCACAAGCTAGAGCTCTTGAAGAATCACGTTTCTTACTGAAAGAAAAAACGTAAAATGTCTTAAAAAAAAACTTTTTTTCGATCTCTTTATTATTAAATAGAATATAAACCATACTGTTCTCTAGTTTATCTCATCTTTACAGCCTGTCTTTGTCCCTTTGAGATTGACTTTAACTAATCGCCTTCACTTAAAGCGACACGGCCTATTAGTGACGTTCAAGAGATAGGGATAATCTCCATTCAGATTTCAACAGCATTTGATTAATTTGACTACTCGATTTTATGGCATAAACTTATCTTGGTTATGCATTTATTTTTCTAGGTACCTATTGCTATATTAATACGTAAAAGATACGTGTTTCTTTTAGCTCTTATAAATTAGCCGCTGTTCATCAGAGCTTTTCTTTCGTTCCTTATTGTTTATATTTATTCATTGCTGACATTGACCTTACTCCTTCTCAAAATATTTCCGCATTATGCTGCGCTGATAAGTGTAAAATATTTTTAATACTATTGGGTTGCTTCTAAATTATTGGCAGATTCTGACACAAATGAAAGAAAAGAGCAGTAACAGATTGGAAACGTGATGCAAGTGTAAAAACGCCGCAGTGACAAAAGCCGGCATCACAGTGGTCTAAGAAATCGCTGCCGGCTTCAATCACAGCAGCATCCTGATTGGGAATCTTTTGCTCCTCAAGAAGTGATCTAAATGGCGAAACATGTGAAAGCGATGGGGCCAAATCTGGTGAATTCGCAGAGTGGGGGAGGATCTCCTAAACCAAAACGTTGATTTTCTTTATGCTTCCAGTTGGCACATGTCGTCGTGCTCCTTGATGGGGATTTGAACATTTGTTTCGGTGAGGCCACTGTTGTCATAAAGCACCCATTTTTCAGCAAACTTAAGGATCCGATACAGAGAGCAAGCACTAGCCTAACGTCATTGGAGAACACTGCATATGCCGAAAGCCGTATCTTCTACCATATCTTCAGCGAGTTCTTGTGGAACCCAGATATCAAGTTTTAAAGCTTGCCTATAGCTGTCAGATGCCTACAACTATCGCTAGTGATACGGGAAGCTCACGTACTGTGGACGCTGGGGTTTTTTTTCGACTTTCTGTCTTAACTGTATCGACCAATAAATAAAACAACCCAATAGAATTATTGAATTGGACGCCAAATTATTATAGCAAGGACTTGATTCTCTTTGCACTTTGGTAGTACTAAAAATGAATTATGACAAATCATCTGTTATCTCGTAAAAAATGCATGGCCGCCTCGCTAACCTCACGTGACTTTTGGGTCTGTAAGGTACTTGAAGGGAAACATACCACGGTCTGTGATGAACATTCACCCGAACATTGGTCACATTGAACGTGGTCTATGTCTACTAATTAAAGAAACACTGAAAATTCTCATGTGGATTAGTGTTTTCAGTGTTTCTTTAATTAGTACAATTTCTGGCTTTTATTGTTTAATTAGTGGTCTATGTCCTCGCGAGGGGTTGGGATGGTTATGCTGAATAAAACGTCATGTTTCCCCTTGTCATCTACAGAAATTTTTCGCGGAATCCATTGTTCCATGTCGTCTTGGTTAGTCCTCCTACCAAACTTGATGCCATTCCGGTTGTAAATTAGTTTGTTAGGATTTTAGGCTCAACATCTAGGTCATATTGAAAGCATTATCAAATGACTTATATGCTTACGCTTTCCTGAGACAATTCCTATATCTACTCTCTTTACTTATTCCTGAAACATAAACATCCATGCTCCCGATAGGGTTCGAAACCGGGCCGCGTTGATAGATTGCACAACGAATAACTCTGAATTGTGGCGGTTTAATTACGAACACCCTGAGTATTTCTCATTATGAGAAAATTCTGTGATTTGGTTTCTACTATAGGATCTAATGCTCGGTTATCTCTGACCAAAGGACTGGAAATAAATTTTTGCGGTGTTTAAGTATCAGTTATGATCAAATTTTGCACGAAGATTCTTTATTTTGACTTTTATCTGTGGGGTGAGATATTTTATAATTATTTATAATTGATTTTGATAATTACATTCCAAAGTCTTCGTATCCCTATTAAACGCGTAGATCAAAAATGAGGCTATATCTGCTGTACCTAATCCCCAAATCTGAGTTTCCGAAGCATAATTATTTGTACGATATGCATGGTTTCGGTTATAAAATGTGCTCGATATGGCACCCGTTAGAGTCCAAGATCGTCTGAAGGCATAGGATAGTATGCTGTACAGCTGCATGAAGCATCTCCATGTGTATGCCTGGAGCCTCTTTTGATATGCTTCTCTTCAGATCGGTACGTGAGGCTCTCACCCATTATCTTATCTGTGATTTATCAACACATCTGGTGGCCAGATATAGTACTAATGGCAGCGGTGATGCTGCGACGCATGCAAATCTTGCGCCCCGTTATCTAGACATTATTCCTTGTCTAGAGTTTGTTATATAGGGAAAGTTTAATTATAACCACCCTGTACATGCAGGATACCCCAGTCGTTATTGTGTACAAATTTACTCCGATGACGTATTAATTGGTTGATTAGTCATTGTGTAGCAAAGACATAATTTGGTAAGTTGCAAGTGAATTGGTGATACATAAGGAATGTCATCCTAGGAGCTGAAGCGAATATCTTCCCAAAGGCACTCTAAAGTCTATCTGGCATCAATTGTACAACTGCGGCGGTGATTCAGTTTTCCAGCTCGGGTAAAGGGTAGAAGAAATAAGACTTCTTTAACGAAATCACACACGCACAAATATACGCACACACACACAGACACACACACACACACACACACACACACACACACACACACACACACATGAACACATGTTGACAGGCAGGTCAGAGCTGGAGACAGTGGTTGTCAAGCTATCGGGGTGCTCTGCCTGTCCACCATTAGGGAAGCGAGGTAATGCATCCCGGACTTCCGTGAGGTAGTTGGGGGTGCGCCGTTTTGTTGGAAGTGGGCGCGTGCCTTTGAGAGCATCTTCCTGTAACATGATAAATTCTGTAATATAACCTGAAACTCGGCAACGGTAATGGCATTTTCCTCGACAAAGAAGGGGTCGTACACTTTTGCTGAGGGCAGACATATGTTTTGCTACATAATGATCATCAACCAATTATAGGCCCTACACCACACTTTCACTGCCTCTATCTCCTAAACGGTTGGATCAATTGAAAAAACATCAAAAATAAAACATTTCTCAAAAATTGTTATGTACAATCTGAAAATACCATTAAAAATAGGGGTTTTCATTGCACATTTCAAAGTTTATCTCCATATTCGAAAATGGCGTCGGTTTATTTGGAAATGGAATACACATAAAAATCCCTTACATAAAAGTAAAACAATTCTTCCTTTAAAAGTACTCTGGCAGATTTGTATTTTAGAAGTTGGCTATTGGTTCACTTTAGGTGAGTCACCCTGCATATTCAACCAACTCGAACGAAGCCGGGTATTTATCTAGTATTAATAAAAAAGTCAAGTTGTCTGTCTAATCTGTCCTTAGGTGTGTATAAACGCGAAACCAGTGGGCGTCAAACTTTGCATGATGCTTTAACACGGTCCGGGAAAGGTCTTCCACTACTTTGCCGTGGATTTCCGGGGGCTACACGGGTTTTATAAGTGAAAGTTAACCCATTTTTCATGCGACCAAATATATTTAAATCTTTAAATTCAACAATAATACTATCTACAACAATATGGCAAGCCAATAACAGCAACCAACAATCCACTCTTACACTGAACATTTTTAAATTTAAAAAAACCCAAAAAAACCCCACCATTTTCCTGCTAAGACGGAAGCGAGGCTACCCTCCTTACTGGCTGTGCAAAAACTACTGTGTATTCCATTTCCTTTCAAACGAATTCAGTTTGCTTTGACGATCAACAAAGCGCAAGGACAATCATTAAAAGTAGCGGAAGTCAATTTGGAGTCCGTGATTTTCACATGGACAACTGTAGCAAGCACACGCGTTGGATCTCCAGAGCAACTTTTCATCTATGCTTCTGGTGGATAAACAAAACAAAAAAAAATCATTAGATGGTCAGTGAGAGTTTTAATTGTATGCCAACCTCAGCTGTTCAAATTAATGATGAAAAATAGGAAAGAAAAAAAATGATGTTTACAAAAGAGTGCGAAGATTAGATTGCATATTAGCTTTTTAGATGCATATCGATAATACATTCACATTTTGCATTTTCTATAAAAAAAAGGCTTAGTTTAGTTATTCCAAAATTTACCTTAAACAAATTTACCCCATATTCAATCAACCTGAGCTAATAAATTACCTTAAATATGAATAGGGTTTTTAGCGGGTTTTAATGACTTGCAGGGGGTTGCGAGTGAATAACGACACTTTTTTTTTTCTTTTTTTCATGCATCGGGTTTCTTTCTTGGGAATAACCGTGGAGAATTCATGGTTAGATTAAACGCTGTACAGTCAGTCAAATTCAGTTTTTTATAAAATTTACCCTAAACAATCTGTATACAGTAGTAGAACTTCGATTATCCGTCACTCGGAATATCCATCACGTCCTATTATCCTCACTCTCTCTAGGTAACTGGAAGAGGAATTATGAGTTAAAGCTCATTATTCAGAGCTTTATTATGAATGCCTCTACCAGGAAGTTTTCACTTTCGCACACTGAAGCCGAAACGATATTATCGAAGTGCATTGGTTGGTTGAAAATCAAGCAGAATCTGAAGCAATACAAGTAAGCCATCAAGTGTCTAAAAAAAGCTGGAAATTCCCTAAAATGGAGGAAAATGGCTGACTTTTATTCAAAAGGTAATGTACTATATGAAAGTATACTGAATGTAATAAATTTTGCAATTTAAACCGCCAAAGCGTGTTCATGCTCTCTTATCCGCCATTTCCCGTTCCCGACCCCTGTCGGATAATCGAGGTTCCACTGTACGAGAAGTGGATAACTCGTATATTCGCCGGGCAGGTGGCCGAGAGGGCTAGGGCGTAGGCTTTCTAGTTCTCGAGCCCACCTGGTCGTGGTTAGAATCCCGCCGTGGGCATGGATGTTTGGGTTTGTCCCGGGCTGCGTACAGATATAACTTGTATAAAAGGCGCAAAATGACCTTAGTAGGCGACGCCAAAAATTCTAATACACTGGTGGCCAAAAGTTTGGACCAACCAGCAATGTCAAGAAAAACTGAATTTATACAAAAACTGTTTTATACCTACAACTCTAAGTAAATATGAAACAATATTCAGGGACAAAACAAATAAATTTCTGCGTTGTTGGTTTCTTATTACCTAAAATCAAAATAAGACTGGCCAAAAGTTTGGACCATATTTGTATAACATAAAGGGAAAAAAGTATTACATCATCAACTAATGAATTATTTTGATATTTGTCATCATTTTGACTCTACAATATTTGACAAACGACCTGAAATAGAATGAAATAAGCTTTTAATAACATTTGGCTTAACAGCTTTCTGAATGGCTGATGTTAGTTGTTCTCGAGATTTGTACAGAGTGTTTTGGTAAATTTTTTGTTCCGTGAGATGCCACACATTCTCAATAATATTGAGATCTCGATTTCGAGCAGTCCAAGCAAAAGTGGAAATGTTGTTCTCTCAAAATAGGCTTTCACAACTCGTGCAGTATAGATTGCAGGACTGTCCTGCTGCTAAGTCCATGGTCTTTGCTTAAACTAGACTTTGCACAAAGGGATGAACACATTGTGAAGATCATCTTTATATTGAGCTGTTGTGCAATGTCCATCTGTAATGTGAATATCAACTTTCCGTTGCTTCCAATGGCACCCAGAATCATCACTTCACTACCACCCATTTGCCGCTTAATTCGCAGTGGAACAAGTGTTTCTTTATCACGATGCTCTTCATAAGAAGCTATATTATCAGGATCATCCAAACCGATTCGTTTTTCACCAGAAAACACAACCAATTGGAAGTCTGTGTTTTCACGCAGATGTGTTTTAGCAAACTCCAGTCTCTCCTGCATGTGTTTCTATGTTAGTGGAAACTTTTTGGGTATAATTTCATAGGCAAAGTTCTGAGCACGTAGTTCGCTGCGAATTGTTCTTCTTGAGGCAGCAAGTTGCAGATTAAGTTTGACTTGTGTGGTGTTGACTACATGCCCAGATGTAATATCATGTCTAACATGTCTCTTAATTCTTGATTTGTCTCTTCGCGTCAGTGCACAAGGTCGTCCTATTATCCAATTAACATTTTTTTTTTAACAATTCTGGTAAAGATTTGTAGCTCACACGGGAGATTTCAGCAATTTTTTTGAAGTTTGTAAATTGCTTGTTAAAATTTCTAATTCGCTCTCGTTGGCCTTCAGTTAACATTGTACAATACATAATATGGTTTTAGTGCTCACCACACAACACGATGACTTGTAATATGCAAATTATTTGCATGTTTGTGATGTTGGTCCAAACTTTTGGCCAGTCTTATTTTGATTTAAGGTAATAAAAAAGCAACGACGCAGAAATAAATTGGTTTCTTCCCTGAATATTGTTTCATATTTACTTAGAGTTGTAGGTGTAAAATATTTTTAGTATAAATTCATTTTTTCTTGATTTTGCTGGTTGGTCCAAACTTTTGGCCACCAGTGTAAACCAACCAACTACAGTATCAAGCCGAGCGAGCCGGCTTGGTATTCTATTCGTCTAGATCATTATTCCTTATGAAGAATATTAATTGAAAGCTTAATGTTCATGTTGAAAGATAGCAGAATGTGTTATTCATAAATCAGTGGGTATATTTCGATTACTGTGAATTCATTGAACTGGCCTGATTATTGTGAAGCGAAACGTTAATGTTTCCGAACTCAAAAACGCTTCTTTCACTTAAATGTCTACAATTTTATAGTGATTATGCACGTTATAGTTTTATATATCTTTGCGAATGGTCTTCTTAATAGTTACTCCCTTTGAAATAACATTATGTAGTTTTGAGTGTAGAAGGAAAACGGGTCGAATATCTTTAGATCCTTGATTGTGAACGCAATTTCTAAAGGTTATTTCACGTAATTCCGTTTTAATATCACGCAACTATTTTTAAAACATGCTGCAGTCTTCCTTTTACAATAAAACGATCCTTCTCTCTCTTTTTTTCTTCTTCTTTTTTTACGTCATTTACTGAGGCAGAATTGAAAGGAGAAATGGGGTGGAGTTTGATCATCTTTCAACGGATCGACAGACGCACGGAATTCAGTATTAGGGGTGCTGTTCGTATTTGAAGTCTTACGGTTAGCGATGAAATTTTGTCCCCTTTTTTCTACAGTATTTTGTTAAAAAAAAAAACAACACGAATGCAACAACGTTGATTTAAGCTTATCCTATTGGTAATTTCATACAAAGTGTCGAGGCATTCTGCTGTACAATTGTCTTGGTGAGATTTTGAACGACTACTTTAAACACTTTATATACAATATAAATAATCTTTGGATGAAAAAAATGTTGGTTTTCTGAAGTGCACACGTGGAATGGTATTAGATAAGTTGCATTTTGGCGTTAGTTTTAGCTATTGCGGGGTTAATAAGCATACGTTTTTTTTTTCCTAAACTTAAAAAAAAATAGGATCTTACGTAGGGCAGTGACCTTTTGTATCATTATGTTGCGTGCACTTATTTAGGCTTGCGGAAAAAAGGCCGCTCTTGTTGTATACAAATAACCTCTTTGTGTGCATCTTTCTCGCTTTATTACAACGAGTCGCGTCTTGTTCAGTAATTATTCAGGTTATCGTCTCAGCTTCGAATATCATTCGAATAGACAGTGAAGTAAGCATGAATGAAAACTAGGAATTAGCAACTATGCTAACGAAGAATGAACTAATACAGAGGGTTGATTCAGATAAAATGAGACGACTTTGCAGTTCTGTTACGATGGTGTAATACCATGGCGCCACCATCGGTTGTGTTCGATGTGAGAGCCACGTTGTTGGACTATCGCCCGGCACCGTAATTTCCACTGAAGTAGGCTGAGTTTGAGGGACTCCATGGGAAGTTCGTTCCACACCTGCTGACACACTTTCCACAGCCCATCAACGGTTCTTGATCGGCGACTTCCGAGCCGTCGTTTCAGGAGACCAAAACCACAGAAATCCATCGGTGATGCGTCAGGAGATTTTACAGGCACATGAGAGAAGGGAATAACTCGTATGCCCGTCTCCTGTTCCATCTTCCTGTACTAAGCCACAGATGACCTGGCAGTTTTCAGTTGTGTTCAGTCTAGTCACTCAGTTGTGTGACCGCGCGCTTTATGACATCGCTCCAGCCCAAGATTGTCATGAATTATTCTGGAGACTGTTGCCTGTGAAATGCTTTTCCTTTGGGCTAGACTTCTCTCTGTGGGGGGATTTTCTTTCAGCACTTCAGACCGGATTTCTCGAATCACCTGAGTTGGGCGTGTTGGCTGGGGCTTGTTTCTGGTCTGCTTCTCTGCTCGTCCACGTTCATTAGATGGTCGCAATTTGTTCTTTTTGATTATTCGACCCACAGTAGCTTTGGATACCACAATACCATTTCGTTTGCATAATTCCACAATGCACGAAAGACTGAAGTTAGCGTTGGAAAGGCCAAACATATACCCTTCCCAAAAAGCTGTGATTTTGGAAGCCATGTTTCAGCACGAAATGTCCCAAATAACAGCAACAAGTGTATACAAAACTAATCCCCATGAATAGTGGACGAGTCATGCAAATCACCTTCCGTCAAGGTCATACGCGGCGTTTAAAGTCGTCTCATTTTATCTGAATCAATCCTCCGTATTGCCTGTTGGTAATCGAAGACTAGCACTTGATAATTTGGAGATGGTTTTTTTTTTCTTTTGGTTCTTTACTTCAGTGCAAGTTTGAAAACGCTGTTGGAAAATTAGAAGCTAAATGGAAATTGAACCGCATCGACGTGTGTTTGTTGTTGTTGTTGTTGTTGCTGCTGCTGCGCGAATGGAATCGATGAAATAGAAAAACGAAAAGGCAATGTAGGGCATAAAGGCGTCTCATTCAAGGACTGAATCAAGCTTTCCCACTATAAGTTTGCATTTTAATTTGTTTTTTTCTTTTCTTTTTTTTTTTTATCCTACCTTGTTTACCTGTTTCTTATTTCACCTGCAATATGTTTGCTCAGAAGCGAAATGCGACAGGCGATTAAATCGATTGAAGCCGCCCATTAGCGTCTATTGAATATACAGTTTGTATGCATGTAGATATGTATACTGTAGGGTGTTCTTGGAAGAGCAACTAACACGTGGCTCATCTGAATGTTGTAGAGAACGATTGCTTAACGCACGAGTGGATTTTCGTTCCAGAGTTAAACAGTTGACATTTTTAAGCTATTTTTTTCCTTTTCATGATACTTCTAATATCTGGATACCTCAGTGAACGGTTGCTATTTGCAATAGATATATGATTACGTACGATTGCTACACTTAAGCAGTAATTCATGGAAAATTGGCAACCTCAGGTTGGAAACTCCTGGATTAGAACTTACGTAACTTAAAACTCCATTGAGCTTTATTTTATATAAGAGTTGTTTACACAAAAGGTTGTTTACAAGTTAAATATGCACGTAGATTACAACATACATAATGCATAATTTTAATTTCATTAAATTAAAACAAAGCAATGTTTTTGTACGTGAGATGGGAGAAAAACTTATCCCATTTGGGTTCTCCCCCCTCCCTCCTTATACATTGAACGATCAGTTTATTAGACACCCCGCTAATAGCGTGTTGCGCCTCCTTTAGTGGCGAGAACTGCCTGAACACGTGCTGGCATCACAGAGTAAAGTGTTATTTCTTTACTCTGTGGCTTGCATGGATTGAACAAGGTGTTGAAACCGTTGCGGAAAAATAGCAGCCCAGGCTGACATCAAAGCGTCCCGTAATTGGTGCAGGTTGGACGATAGTGTGGGACGGTGTCGGATGGTTCTCTCCACTTCATCCCATAAATGGTCGATCGGGTTGAGATCGGGCGACCGAGCTGGCCACTGAAGCAGGTGGAAGTCCGCGCCATGTTCCTCGAACCAGTCCAAGACCATTCGAGCACGGTGACAGGGAGAATTGTCCTGCTGAAACTGTCCGTCACCACCAGGAAACACAGTCATCATGAACGGGTGCACCTGATCGGCAACAATGTTCAAGTAGTGTGTCGCATTCAGGGATGTGTCTACAGATATCAGAGAACCCAGTGTGTTCCAAGAGAAGACACCCCAGACCAGCACTCTTCCTCCAACCGTCTGTACGGTTGTCTGCTGACAGGATGGGTCCATGGCCTCGTGCTGTCTGCGCCAGATGCGCAGTCTGCCGTCCAGATGATGAAGTAGGGACCGCGATTCGTCGGACCAGGCGACCTTCTTCCACTCATCCAGTGTCCAGTGGCGATTTTTCCTATTTTGCGGTGTCAGCGACGGTACCCGTACTGGCCGTCTGTTGTTAAACCCAGCTCGGTGCAAGGTGCGCCGCACCATGTGCTCCGAAATTGGTTGGGATGCTCCCTCATTGAACTGCGCTGCAATTTGTTGGGCTGTTCCCGTCCTGTTGCTGTGGATGATTCGTGCCAGTCGTCGTTGGCCTCGTTCATCCACGGCCCTGTTTTGTCCGGAGTTGTTTGTTGGAGGTTGTTTTTTGGCATAACTGCCATTCACGGAATACCCTTGACACTGTTGCACGGGAAAACTCGAGGAGGTTCGTGGTTTGCGAAATGTTCAACTGGGCCCGTCGAGCTCCAACGATCATGCCTCGTTCAAAGTCGGTCAAATCCTTGGATTTACCCATATTCAGTCCACTTCTGCTGCTGATGGCAACTTGTAATCCAATGCATCCCTTTTATACTCCGCTTCGGCCCTTTCCAAGATGGTCTTGTCAACTTTGATGAAATCCCGCAGCTTTTAACGAAGAACAACATCGAGGCCGGAGAGATCGCCACCATCATAAGTAAACTGAAAAAGAAGGCTCCAGGAAGAGACAAGGTGAGCAATAACGCCCTTATTAATCTCCCAAAGAACTTTATTGACTTTCTCACCAATATCATTAGCGACTGCTGGAAATTTTCCTACTTCCCGGCATCTTGGAAACAATCTATTGTTTTGAGTATCCCCAAGCAGGGACAAAATCCAGCAATTCCCTCGAGCTACCGACCTATTAGTCTGCTCCCCTCAATGTCTAAAGTTTTGGAGAAAACGATCCTCGTCAGATTCCAAGACCACTGTCTCGCCAATGATCTTCTTCGGAAAGATCAATTTGACTTTCGTGCCGCCCACTCTTGTCAGATGCAGATATGGAGGCTCGTAGAAGACCTGAGCACCCCCTTAAACCTTTCCAGGTACTGCGGAGTGGTATTCCTCGATGTCAGTAAAGCTTTTGACCAAGTGTGGCATGGGGGCCTTGTCTACAAGATGATTAGACACTGGTTTCTTCCTGATTTGATTTTGATGGTGAAATCCTTTCTCACTGACAGGTCATACCATGCTAAACTTGGTGAAAATCTATCCACGCCTCGTGTTGTAAAGGCCGGTGTCCCTCAAGGTTCTGTCCTCGGGCCCGTGTTATTTACTGTCCTAAAAATTGTAATCTATATTTCTGTGCTGACGTTACTGCCATTATGACATGGGCACACAAGCCGGCTCACCTTATCACTCGTCTGCAGCACGCCTTGAAGATGTTCGAAGAATGGTTTAACTGCTGGAAGCTGAACCTTAATGTCGGAAAGTGCAAGGCTATGTACTTCAACAGAAAGTTCAAGCGTCCCCCAGATTCTCTTATTCTATTCAATAAGAAACTGGACTGGGTAGACAACTACAAATACCTTGGCGTTATCATCGACTCAAGACTCTCTTGGAATCGTCACGTGACCTACGCTCTGAACAAAGCGAAGAGGGCTAAGTACAGTCTCATAGCTCTCCTGGGGGTCTAGGCTGAGCTCATCGACAAGCAGTCGACTGTCGACAAGTTTCGAAGATCACCTGGTTAATGACGCATTTGTCGATTCGAGCTAGCATGAACACGACTTGTCTACAGAGTCTACAGTGTACAGACTCTACACCGTCGATTTTCTAGTGTAGACTTTGTACATCGACAACTGCCTTATTCTTGTCTACAATTCAAGAGCAGTCGACGATGCACTTGGCGATCGTTATTTCAGAATTTAGCAAAGATTTCTTATTAAAATCTTTTTTCCTTCGTTTCCAGCCTGCAGGCTAAATACACATAGCTCAAGAATAAACATTTTCTAAAAATATTAACAAAAACTTGTTTAAAAATATTTACATACATGAAGTACTCTCTTGCGCTAGGAAATCTGAGCTGTGCTACAGGTATGTGTTTATGTATGTATTTATGTGTATACATGGATAAATGTCTAAAATTATGTGTAAAAGTGTGTAAACTTGTGTATATCAGTGTATATCATCTAGCCTTGCGTGTGTAAACTTGTGTATAAATGTGTAATATGCACTTATCGACGGTTAGATTTTGTCGATGAGTTCAGCCTAGACCCCCTGGGCCGCAACAGCACCCTCAGCATCGGCAATAAGTTACTTCTGTACAAGTCGATTATTCGGACCATACCCATCTATGACATGCCTACGTGGGCGACTATTTGCAGAAGCAGATGGAGTGAGCTACAGTCATTCCAGATTGTTACCCTGAGGACCATTGCCCAGCTTGACAGAAGGACTGTGAAAAACCAATCCATGCACTCGGATTTAGACATGGTCCACATCGGAAAGTTTATACAGGATCTCCTTTTGATTATGGTGCAGAAGATGAAGATTCATGACAATGACCTAGTGACTGGAATACTGAAGAACCCAATGGATATGAAGTGGCATATGAAGTATCGAAAACCAAGGCACATTCTTGACATCAACTTTGAAGACATCAGCAACGTCTCTTTCCCGGACTACTGGAAGATGTGATAATCTTCTTTCTCCCTGTTTTTATTTCGTTTGTATTTTGTTTCTGACAATCGTCAATCTTGTTTTCTTTTTTGTATAATATGGAAGACCGCTTGGGTTGGTTAGGCTTCTTGACTACCTCAGTGTATTTCGTTTGGAATTTATTCTGGTTCGATGAGCTTTGTGAAAGCGCTGCTTTCGTCCCATCTGAAAAAATGTACACTTCACTGTTCGATTGTCGTACTCCTTTCATAACTTTAGGATAATTCTCTAATATTCTATTTGCTTTTAGAGAATTATCCCTTTTGCTTTGATAAAGGATAGTCTCTATCCGAAACGTCAGCTTTTGATTTTGATTAATTATTTTTGTTTATTATATCTTATTTTTTTATTCATCATTAATTTTAAATTAATAACGATTATTTAAGCCTTTTAAGAGATATTGATTTATTTAATGGCTATGATGAACCATTTTGGAGTTATTAAGAAAGAGACAAAAAGTTTTATTTTTTTTTTCATTAAAAAATTAATACATTTTTAGAGGTTAACTTAAACTATGCATTTACATATTATTTATAAAAATTGGTTAAACCTTTTAAGAGATATTAATTTTATTCTAAAATAAATTGAAATGGTGGAATGGAACATTCGCACCGGCCTCCCACTTTATCATGAAAAGGAAAAAAAAAAACGGATTTTTTTTTCTTTGTAGAGACGGGGGGGTTCAAAAAACCTTTATAACTCAAAATTGTCTCATCAGAAGAAAACAAAGTTATTCGAATCGGTGAGAGGAATCCTTTCATGTCGAATTTATTGACTTTGCTTGCTGTTATGAATGTTTTGGCCATGTCTTCATTATTGGAAAAAGAATTAATGTCTCTAAAAAGATTTAACCGAATTTAATGAAAAATACGCCAATGCATAGTATAAGGAAGCTTCTAAGTATGTATTAATTTTTTTAATGGAAAAATATTAAAAATATTTTCTGGAGGGGGGGGGGGGGCAGTAGTTAGTGGGGTAATGCTTTTAATAACGCCAAAGTGGCTCATCAGAGCCAAACAAGTTATTGACAAAAAAAAAAAAAATTCGTCTTAATGTGAGAAATCTGTACATGTCGAATTTATGGAATTTGGTTCGTTAGTATGAACGCTACAATCATCTCTTCATTTTTAGAAAATAAATTAATATCACCAAAAAGGCTTAACCAACACCCAACTTGCAAAAGTATTGCTCATGAAATTGCGGGATGGATTTCTGGCCACCGAGCCAATGCCCTTTAATAGATCCCCTGACTATAGTGACCCCCTTCTAGCCACTATACCCTAACAGAGCCAGCATGCAGGTACCATTTTCAAGATGGCCGCTGACTATTAACCATCCACAAATGACGTCATAGCTACTATTGCAAGTTAGGTATTGTTATAAAAAAATACGTTAAGGCACAGTTTAAGGTATCTTCTAACAGTGGTTCTGCTTTTTTGGCGCGTTTTGGAGGAGATAGCTGCTCAAAATTGATCACGTACATACAGACGGAAATATTTGTTTTCAAAATTTTATCATACCTTCTCGAATCACGAGTTTTTAAGTCTATTTCAGAAAAAAAATTGAGTTGGAGAAACGAACACGTATGCCTTTACTCTTGGTTAGTCGTAGGCAATTAAAGAAAGAAAAAATAAAATAGGGTCTGGTAATTGCAATACGGTAGCATTTTATTTTCGTATCGACGCGTTTCAAGAATAACCTCATCATCAGGAACTA
>JAHWFO010047825.1:1571821-1587711 GCA_023313115.1 Rhysida immarginata | reverse complement strand
TCAAAATATTAGAATACTCACAGAAGACAACATTCTGATGCACATGCTGGCCCAATAATAACTCGTTTCATTAAAATTAAAATTGTACAGTGAAGGTGATGTCTTGCTATTGGCGTAACAAAAGTAAGATTCAAAACTAGTTCATTTAATAAGGAATACGTAATTTATTGGTTCAAAATATTAGAATATCGGGGTGGGAAGGGTAGTTGAGCCTTTCGTATTTAAGTTGGTCAGTTGAAAGTGTGTAAGCATAACATCTGTCATTGAACCCTACTTGGAAGCTATTTGTCTCACTGCAATGGGTCGTAAAAGCGACATTTCAGCAACAACGAAAACCCTCATCATAGCCGTACATCAAAACGGTAAAACGCAGAAGGATATCGCCACAAGCCAATTTTCACACTGAAAAGTATCAAGAACTATTCAGCAATACAAATGTGGTTACTGCTTTGCGACAAGACGACGCAACTGCCGAAGAAAACGAGCAACAACTGTGCAAGATGAAAGGTGCCTGAAGAACATCATCAAGAAAAACTGTTTAAAAAGCGTTCGGCACATTCATCGAATGTGGGCTTGCATGGAATACACGTATCCAGGTCAACTGAAGTTTGCATCAAGAATTCCAACGATAAAGCCCGCGCTGACGCGCAAGTTTGTATCTTGCCAGCTCATGTGCTTTTTGGACCTAGCATTATAGTGTTTATCTGTTAGAGGAGGTTCTTATCTTCATTGTAGCGACAGAAATATTTGGATTACTTGCTAACAACTTGTAAATACTAACCCTTTGAGATATTTAGCGCAAAGGAACTCTCGTGTGAAGTGATGCAGAGAGCATCTTCTCTGGAGTGATGATGAATGGAATAATGTACTGTTCAGCGATGAATAAGTGTTGTGCGTGTGCCATGGTGACCAAGGGACCCGTGTGTGAAGAACGACGACGGAAGCATTCAACACAGTGTCTTAAACGTTCTGTCAAATTTGCAGCATCTGTCATGGTATGGGGGTTTATGGCCGCTGAAGGAGTAGGACAGTTATGTTTTGAAGACCCGTGTAACCTCCGTAGTATATTAAGAAGTATCGGAGAATTACATCCTCGGCTCTGCAGAAGACCTATTTGGTGAGAACTTCATATTCCTGCCACACGTCTAAAGCAACAACGGCATGGCTGCAATCTCGAAACATTACGGTGATTCCTTGGCCTGCCAATTCTCCCGATCCCAACCCAATAGAGAACTTATGGGGTGTAATGAGAAAGCGTCTCCAAGTCACATCACCAGGAAATAAAGCTGATCTCATCATTTGTTTGCAACATGTGTGGAATTCTTACAATGGTTGGACTGTGCGAGGCTTGTTGGCAATATGAGAAACAGATTACAGGCTGTGATCAAAGCACGAGCGGATGCACCCTCAAAGCACCCTCTGTGATCAAAGCACCCTCTTTTATATTCCCACAATCTTGTACACTATTCACCTATTCACACATCTCACTCAAATGTGCTTACACAAAATCTAATTCATTCACCATTCATACACGCAACTATGGAACGCAGTTACCTTTTCATATTTTCACATGTAAATTCCTCAAAGCTTTTAAGTTCCTTTTTGGTAATGACAGCTTGAGCATTTTCAACTGGCTTTAATCTGAAACCTGAGTTGAGCGTTATTGTAACCATAATTGCTGGTTCATTGTTTCAAAGATAAGGTTAATTAAGAAACGTTTACTTTTATGGTGCGAACATTTTTTTTTACAACTTAAAATAAATAATTTGTTTGACTGACTTTATTATTATTTGATGACTGTGATATCATGGCTGATCTGGCGAAATCTTGTAAAACAAGGGTTACCCGGATGAGGATATTTAAGGGGAATCGAGATAAATTAAAGCGAATTTTGTGTGGAATTATTTTAATATTTTAAATGACTAATTCGCATTAATTGTGCTTTTTCTTTGGATGTATATTTTTAAGATGGAAAGACATTTATTTTTGTTTTTTACGTGTTGAGCTTAAGCGGGAATATTAAAAAAAGAAAAATGTTATTGTTTACTAAGCATTTAGAATTATTTTTTATTCTATTGAGGTACTAAAGCTAAAGAGAAAATAAGTTGCTTCAGCGGTTACTGAATGGCCCGTATTGTAAGACTACTAGTGCTATCCTTAAAGAGGTAATCGAATTAAGGGCTTCAAAAAACTCGGTTGTAAAATTGTAAAAAAAAAAAAAAGTAACAGTTTATATCTAGTCAGCTTTTATCTCGTTTCCTCTTTGAAGAAGAAAAAAATTACGAAATTTTATACAACTAACCAGGGACTAATTTCAGCAACTTGTAATGAATATCTTATCCGGAGTATCGAAGCACTTTCCCCCCATACAGTCTATTTTACACAATGGTTGGCGTTAATTGATGGACGAAGCCGTTAAAAAGACCCTGGAAAGGATTTTTCGACCGTTAAAACTGGGTCAGGAAAAGAAAAGTCAACGCAGAAAATTAAGTAAAGGAGCCGCCGGAGTTTTAATTGAGTAGATGAGTTCGTCTTCTCGTTTCCCTGAATTCATTATCTGTTTAGCATTTCCTACCCGGAGGGAAATTTTTAGTAGAAAAAAATTTTATGACTTGGAACGTTTAGAGGAGTATTAAAATTCTATACTAATACTATTTGGTTAGCAGGAGTCAATTTTCTTCTTGACCAATTTACATTTGATCTGTATTAAACTCGTGGATATTTATCGATCATTAAAAAAAATCGATTTATATCCGAAGAAATGACATAATGCATCCCGAGAAACTATTTTTGGCATCGCCTTGACCATTGTTAAGTAAGAGGACGAATGCAGAGAGAGTTGTCAAAGGGAGCAATTAGACAGTGGAACGCTTTAAATCATTCGCTACTTTCCCATTTCCAATATGGCGTGACAATAGCGTTGGACGATTTCTGCTTTTTCCTTTATAAGTAACAACCAACGACGAAGAATTTTATCTGAAATCGATACAAAATTTTCCCGTTTAAAAGTGACACCGAAGTTTTGTTTCTGTTAAAAATGAAGACTTAATTTATGTGCCCATAAGTCTAGGCTTTAGAGAAAACGCATTTGCATCTTTTTATTTTTCGCACCCGCGGCACGATTGTTGAAATTATCCTACAAAAACGTCTCTTTGCTAATTCTTATATGTATTGAAACTCGTTAAGTTTAGTTTCGCATTTGCGAGTTAGCCTAATCTTGTTTACAAATTAGGTCAAAAACCAGATTTGATGTGCATACATTCCTGGCCATGGGTTTCGATTTCTAAAATAAAAAAATAATTAGTTCAAAAATTTCCGCTAGATTGACATTTGGCGCTAATGTCGATTTAATTGCATTGAATAGGTAATGACACAACTGTCGTAAATTAAGGAATGGCGATATTATTATTTTGCCTAATTACATAGGGAAGATTATTCCAAATTGATATGGCATTATAAGGAAAACGGGAACTCCTGTATTTTGAAATAATTTTATCCAACTCAAAGCGAAACAAACGGGAGGACCTCATGTTAGGATCTATTACCAGCCATTTTGTAATATAATGGGCAGGGTGAGAGTTATCCAACAGAGCACGAGATAATTTAACCAATTTACCTTTAGTTAAAGTGGTATCAAAGTTAGGTAAGCCTATACTATTACAAAAACTAGTTATTGAATGATGTCCATATAGAGAAAAAGCAGCGCGTATGATATTATTATAAGATACCTGCAATCGCATTAAAATAGTCTTCGTTGTTCCTGACCAAATGACTACAGCAAAGTTTAATTTAGAGATAATTTTTGAAATAATAAACATATGCATTTCTCTCTTCGTTAGTATTTTTCGCAAACGCTTAACTAAAAATTTAGATCTATTAAGTTTGACAGTAAGATGGTGTATATAGGTACGGAAAGATAGGTTGCTATCAAAATAAACTCCTAGTAGAGGTTGGACGGTGTACGTTATCAACTTTTGACGGGAAATCCTAAGGATTGAAGTTTTACCTCCATTAAGCAACATGCCCCGATTCTCATACCATTCACGTAGACAGGCAATATCTGCATTAATATGCCACGGTTTGGTGGCATCGGGATTAAAACTTCGAGTCAAAAAATTATCATCCACGTAACTCCTAAGTTGATAATTCAAAGGCAAAGTAAAAAGGAAACTTGAAACAACAGCGTAAAATCCGAAAAAACGTTGCCCCTAATCTTAAGCATACTTTTCAAGTACCCCCCCCTCCCCTCCTCCAGAGAATTTTCTGGCTACGCTATAGATCCACACACACGGTAATATTTCACGATTCAAGTGGAAAGCAATAAAATTGGAAATCAAATAATTTATTTTTAAAAAAGCGGTCAGAAGAAAATCTCTAGCAATGCGTTCGGTGTCATAACGGCAACCGGGCGACCATGAAAAGTAAGTGACTGAGCAAAAAGTATTTTAAAACGAGTCGTCATCAGTCAAAAGAATATTTCTTCCTCATCTGTGGATGATCACAACAACTATACGAAACTGGTCACCTGATTGTTTCAAGCCGAGCAATCAGATGACATTTCAACAATCTTGGGGAATAGCCAGGAAGAAGCCGCTTGTAAAGTCCATATAAATTTATGAGTAATCGCTTAAAGTTTGCAAAACTTTTTTTTGAGAGACCTCTACGGTTTTTTTAAACACTGTTGGCCAAAGGAGAGCAAGATTGATTTGTTCAAAGGTGATGGACGATAATTTGTATGGCGATTTCCAGGCAAGGAGCTTGAAAAGTGCCTGACTGCAGCTGTTCAACACGGAGGTGACAGCATTATGTTGTGGGCTGCATGACTGTTTCAGGGCCTGGAGAAGTGGTTGCAATTGAAGGAACTATGAACTCAACTATGAAAAATTTGCGAGAACCACGTGATCCCTCCAGCATATAAACTTGTTGGTCGTCGATACCTCTTCCATCAGTATAACGATCCTAAGCATATGCCCAGATCATTTAAGTCGATTTTGAACTTCTTAGGAATGCAGCTACTGGAACCATAACCTAGTCAGTCCCCCGATCTCAATTTTATTGAGAGATGCTAGTGCGAGTTGAAGAGAATGGTTAGGGAAAGGCAACCAACTAATCTCTGCTAACTTGGAGTTTTGCAGTGAGGAATTGACCAAACTTGACCCCGAGTTGTGTAGACTACTTGTTCATAGCATGCCCAAACGCTTGCAACAAGTAATCCAAGCAAAATATTAACTATTTAATTCCAAAGGTATGGTTACTTTCGTCACACATTTATCAATTCCTGTTTGTTAGACACATCTCATCATCGTAATGCCACCCTAACTAAGTGCTATGTATTTTAATTTTTTCTTTGCTTTTTTTGTAATAAATATTTTGTTTTCTAGTATTCCTGTTTTCTTCTTAAGAAATTTTCCTTATAGCTGCCGCCACTTAAGTTGAACGACAGGATGACGTCATTTCTAACGCCAGCCAATAGACGTTAACGGGAAGTAAATCGCATAGCTATGCATGTAACATCCGCTTTCGTTTTCGAAACATTGTTTTCGTATTTATATTTAGTTTCTATTTTCGTTTTTTCTTTTAAATAGATAAATGAAATTAATAAGTGAAATTAATAAATTAAAAAATGACGCAGAATAATCGACTCGAATGCAATTTGTTTTATATTATGACTTTTAATAGGCTTTCCACGCTTCAACGAGATATCCCTCACTATAATAGAACAAGTGCATCATGGGTAAAATCCAGAGATGACTTACTGCGCATGTCAAAAAGATCGTTCAACTTACGTGGCGGCTGCTATAGGTGTGGATACTTCTTGATCAGTCACCACGATCCTCTTTAATACCTGTCTCTGTCATTCATCCAGTATGGCGTTTAAGAGAAGTAGCTTTACTTTAATAGTGTGTGTTGTGACGATTCTCGATGTACGTAGTAAATTGTAAGTTTGTTTAACGGATGGACGGGTAAATGGCCTCCAATGGGTAATTTGGGAAAGCAGTTTCATTCAGGGTAAGGGAAAAAAGGCTCCAAATTCGTATTTCAAGCTTCATATTTTTTTCTTCCACATGATCTAATACATCGAGTTATCGTTCAGGTACTTCTTTTTGCACTATTCCTTGTACTGTACAATGAGGTGTGATGTGTAATTATCTAATAGTTTCATTAACCCTAATCAGTAGGCAAATGGATTTAGAATTTTTTTTTTGTCTTTTATTTTGGGCAGGAGAAAAAGATTTTAAAAGTTTCTTCTCTGAACCTCAATTCTAATATTTTAGTAAATTACAAAAAAATAGCATTTTTTTTCGTTGAAAGGGGGTTACGATGAGAATGCAGAGGAAGTGCAGTCGCTTTTAAAATAGAATGAAATAACATGTAATTACGAAAGGACGATTTGAATAAAATTGCTATAATCGGGCGTTATAATAATGACTTAGTCGTATTGCTCGATTTTTATTTGAAGTGAAATTTTATTTCCGCCTTATACTTCTCGGCCAGAATTAGTTCGAGTATTCCGTTAAAAATAATCGTAGTTTGATATTTTACGTAAAATTGGAATATAGATTGCCCTCCAGTCATAAAGTTTGTTAGGTAGTGGCCTATTGGCCTTGTAAGTGACAGAAGCAGAGCACGGATTTCGCATTTTATGCTGTGGATTAGTAAGGCGATGGTTTTTATTATTTCACGCCGAATGTCTCTTATGTATACAAGCAAATAAGTACTTTCCAGTTTGACTGCATGTGGCATTCCATAAATTTTGGAAAGGTTGTTTAAAGATCCCGACTCTATTTCCGTCTGTGACTGCTCTTTCTCCGGCTTCTAGCTATTTTTTTCAGAGGCTTGGCGTTGACCTATTCTAGGGTTTTTTTTGCTTTTTTTTTTTTTAATTTGCTTTCTCAAAGAAATGATGTAAATTCAGTTGAATTTTTAGTCCTATTTTTTCGAAAACTTGGGAGTTGTAGTGAAAAGTGCTAAGGACAAAATTCTCACGGGTTATTGCTCGAATTAACGAAATGGTGTCTTGCCTATGATGATCTCGCACGATTTCGATGGGACTTCTGTTTTTTGGTCAGAAATTTCTCGGACGGTTTTGTTGAAATTGGATCAGTCCTATAGCTAGTTGAAAGTTGTGTACACACATACATAGGTGGCTCAGTTACTTGTATCAAACTCGCTAGGATTGATTTAGTGGAGATCGGAAAAATATCTTATATTGTTAGTTCGATTCCAAACATTTTCTAGTCTCCTTTCCTTCTTTCCGAGTTTGACTTCTAAATTCGTCGTAGAGTCGTTCCCGGAGGACTGATGACAACCCCCAGGGGTCATGGAGAAATGTGCGGGACCCCCATATAAACACACAGTAGGACATAAGTTGGATTTTAAAAAAAGCTCGATGGTAAAAAGAAAATAGAAAACGAAAACAAGATTTTTGTTTGCTCTCTGGAAGCGGTAGTAGGAGCCCGGAGTGCTTGTTCAGATTTTCCTTCTAAAAACCCTCACGGGCGTTGACCCTACCTCTCAAGCACATACATGTAATTTAGGATTTTTTCGCTCGATTTCACTTTTTTCTCTTCCCAAATCCCCATTCAAAATTTTGAGTTTATCCTACGCTAATCACAGCAGGGTTCGACTTTGTGTATGCAAATATTCGCTTTCTGCTCCCTCATTGTGTGTCTTATAAAAAATGTACGAATTCATTAAAAGAGAAGCAGCATGCTCCATTGGACTTAAACATTGCATGAATTAAAATTCGATATGTTACTTCATTTGAAACCTTTGCATAAGTTTACTTACAGGGAGTATCCGATTCGAATTCAGAGATCACAATTGCGCTGAAGTAAATTTTCGATTTTCATTCTTTGTCTGTAGCAGCTTTTTTTTTCATTTCTGTAGCAACATTTTATAATTTTTTTTTTTATTTTGCAGCATGAGTTTTTCCACGTCAATTATTACTGATGTACAAGATCAAATCTAGTGCTCTTTGACTGTGTCGAATAATGAAAAAATTCAATTATTCATTTTCTTCTTTAAGATACAACCCTTAAGCGCTTTCTGTGTCCTCGTTGGTATATTTATTAGAGAATTCTTAGAATTTGCTTAAAGCTACGAGGAGATTGAGCACCGTTAGGTATAAAAAAAATCAATTTTTTTTTAAAAACAATTCGTTTTTATATTTGATTTAATCATATCTTAAATTGAGGCATTTATCATAAAGGAGTAACAGTTTCTGTATTGTGAACCATTTATTCATTTTTGAGTGACTAAATCAGCAATGACCAGAGACTTCTGTCCGCACCGCACTTCATTTTGCATCTTCTCACGTCCTTCATTTCCTCCCCATTCCATTATTCATGTCGCGGAATTTTCCCTTCAGTTTTCTCCTTTTGTATTTATGATTTGTTCGAAGTATATATTCAGTTTATTATTCTCGTCCTTTGAGTCCTAATTTAGTGTTAATTAATGTATGTATTTTTTTTATCTTGTTTAAAAACAGAAATCTAATTCTGTTGTATGTAGTCTTTAGCAAAATTTTCAACCTTTATTTCAGCATAAGCGAACAGCATAATGGTTTATGGTTTGTTATCAGTTTGCTTTTTGCAAACAAACTTAAACGCGGGTGACATTCATTGCCAGATATGTGAAGTCTATACGGCAGGATTGGGGGTTTAAGGGTAAACTGGATTCCCGACCTTCAAGTCGGGGGCCTGCTCTGCCAGTTGAGCTAATTTGTGACATCAAGGAAGTACATTTGGACACATTGTAACAGCCTGGCAGTTCAATGTCCGCGATAGTTCAATTGTGGTTAGAGCGTTGCCAGCGATAGATAAGGTCCCTGGTTCAAGTCCAGGTCGTGGAATTTTTTCCTTCCTTTTTTTATTTTATATTTACCAAATGAAGAGCTAATCAGTTTGAGTAGATGAGTCTGACTATTTTTGTTTGACTTTTTTGAAATTATCTGTCTGACTCTAATATATTTATTTATTTATTTATTTTATTTATTTATTTTATTTATTTATTTATTTATTTGAAGGAAATACAGAAGATATCCACCCAGGTCCGGTATGGCCATTGGCCGACAAGTTAGGTCCCTGGGTGGAAGCAATCTAATAGATAGTTATTAAATTGAGAACAATTGCAAAATTGGTGGGATATTAATAGCTGGATTTAGTAAGAAGAGTCTTCAGTTCAGATTTAAAGGTAGATATGGAAGGGGTAGTGCGTAATTCGGGGGAAAAAGTATTCCATAGCTTGTATCCGGAGATGGAGATACTATTATGTTGATAAGTGTATTTTATTGCTAACTTGGGTAGGGAATCTTTGTTACGTAAGTTATAAGAGTGGAGAGGGGAAGAATTATAAAAGTTAGGAGGGAAGATTGCTGAAAACTTAATATTTAAGACTTTATATATGAAGAGAGCTAAGTGAAATGAGTATAAATGGGAAATGGGTAATATTCCTACAGAAGGAAATAGATGGGAGACATGGTCGGATTTATTTAAGTTTAGGTAGATTCTAACGAGCCATTTTTGTAAAAGATGCAATCGTAATAGATTTGATTTGGTGGTATGACCCCAGAATTTTATTCCATATATAAGTGAAGATTGTATTCCATATATGGGGCCAGAATTTTTCCAGAATTTGCGAAATGAGATGTCTCAACAATGACGGCTCCGTTGAAGATTTGAAGATGGAGATTTTTGTTTCCACGTCTTCTAACCATACGCAGATTTTAGAACTTTTGGGGATTAGATTATTGTGGAGTTGCTTATTTGGCTTTTAGAAATGCGTCGGCACAGTGCAGATATAGCACTTTCGGCACGGCCGTTGATTTATATATTTGCGAATGCATATTATATTAATGAAAAGTGCTTGGAATCCTTATAATATATAATGCGAACAAATCTGTCTGTGTCAATAATTAAATTTTGGAAGAGGCCTCGGTTTAATAAGTTCGTGGAGTCTCCTTTAAAAATGTTATTGAAGATGAGTTAATAGCTGTAAGCAATTTTTTTTTCTACACTAGGAGAATTTTGCCCGCCTGGTGGCCGAGAGGGCTGGGGCGCAGGCTTCATTGCTTCTCGTGATCCTCGGGTCGCGGGTTCGAATCCCGCTGTGGCATGGATGTTGTTTGTCCCTTACTAAACATACGGAAGGCAACGGAAAACCACTGCATTAATATTCCTAGTACGCCATTAACAATTTGGCCGCCAACCTCTGATAGGAGACACTACATTAAGAAGGAGAATTTTATTTTGTTTCACAGTCACCAATAAGAATTTTCTTCTAAACTCGAAGGATTGAACATAAAGGTTAGGTTTCTGCTAAGGAATTGAATATATCCGTAAAAAAATGATCCCCCCTCCCTCCCTGCTTTTTTGTGTATACATTTCGTTTGTTGTTCATTGTTGTTAGAAAAGTGACTCCTTCACCTCCTTTTGGTACGAGAGGGAACGAGATTTTTTGGCAATCATTGTTGCCTTTACTGTTAAGGAGGGTAGGCTGGAAATGAAGACCCCGACAACGAAAATGCGACTCTAGCCGGAGCTCCCTCCTCCCCTCTTTTCTCTTCTCTCTTTTAGGGATGGCCTATTGTGTTCCTTTTTATTTTCCCCTCTATCCTCTTGGGCTTGAGTTTTGTAAGAGGGAAAAGAAAATTTGGATCCGTATATATATTTTTGGGGAATCTCTATGGAGCCAGGGAGAATCCATTTGCTATGGAGGAAACGTTTCTAATGAAAGTGGCTTTTTTATAGGATAATATAAGCAATATTGAAAAGAAAGAATAAAGAAAGGCCAATGAATTAAGTAAAAAGAAAAAAGAAGGGGGTGTTAATGTTTTTTGTAATCCAGAGAATATCTAGTTACAGTTAGGATTTAGAAAGCATTATCACGAACACCACTAGTAGCTTCCAAGATTAACCATAAAAAAGCTTTTTTTCGATATTTTTCTTAGAAATTTCTACTTTTTAAAATCCTGTTGTGAATTTTACATTTGTCATCAGCGACTTTACATAATTAATAGCAATACACATGTATAATGATAAAAAGTTTGTTGCCCTGAGATATTGCTTTCTTGTGGATCGTATTATGCCTATATCGCGAATTAAAGCTTGGAAGCGAATGTAAAGAGTGGATAGTAATGCGGAACTAGAACGAAATGGAAAACCTCTAAGCACAAAAACATCCGAAAAAGTAAACACCGGATACGTATTTTGAAAACCTATACTTTATTCTGCCAAGATTTGGAGAGTCTCAAGTCTGTCTTGCTGTTGAGAATGAAACCATAGGCTTCGCAATACGTACTCCGTGCTTGATATTTCGGATGTTTTTCTTTCCTATACAGTGAATTCCACATCAGTTTCTCTTATGTTTTTTTTAGTTAATGATGTGGGACAGTTTTTTTCAATGTTGACATGTATTCGTTAATAATCGTCAAGCTTCCACCGATTGGTATTGCACTGTAATAATAATAATAATAATAATAATAATAATAATAATAACAATAATTTGAAACACAATAATAATAATAATAATAATAATAATTTGAAACACAATACACCGGACATAAGAAATCGAACAGCATAAAACCTGGTTCATAGACGCTGCCATACCAGCTAATCAAAATATTGAAGACAAAGAAATGGAAAAAATCAATAAATATAGAGATCTAGTAATTGACATCAACAAATTGTGGCATAAACCAGGGAAAGTTATCCCACTTGTTATTGGCGTCCTGGGGTCCATCACAAAGAACTTAAAATTACTTAATATCAGTGGAATATCAACTGCTGACCTGCAGAAAACCGCGTTGTTGGGAACATCCTAAAATATACAACGACAATCCAATGATTCTTAGGCTCCTGGATGGAACTTGAATATTTCAGAATTTCCAGAAACCATATGTAACTTTTATTGTGTTGACTGTATATACTTTGATGTTTATAATAATAATAATAATAATAATAATAATAATAATAATAATAATAGAAGAAAAAAAACACTTCGTGAGGCCAAATGATATACCGTCACTACTGCCTGCAACTTTTAACAGTTTCACACCAATGATAAACGCATGACGTTCACCATTACACCCGCCATTTTGTAAGCAGTTAAATCCGCGAATAGCTTCTTCTGTCCGACTACAGTTCATGCGTCTCATAATCTTCCACGATTGTTAAAATACTACGGTTCATGCGTCTCGTACTTTAATGCGAACACTAAACGGGAAGATTTCTCTCAAACGGGACAAATCTTCTATAAGATCTATTATTTCGTTTCTTTTGAGGAAAAACAGCCTAGTGAATTCTACACTGGTAACATGACTTACTTCGAATGGAATTATCAAATGTTGGAGCATATCCTCATTACTCAATTATTGTTCTACAAGATTTTAGTCGCGCGCAGTTTGCGCGGTAATTAGTTTCAAATTCAATTAATATTGTTGCAAAATCTCGCACATTGAAATTGTTTCGTGTGAAGAACCAACACCTCCTAAAGAAAAAGCCTGTGCACGGAAACGTCATACATTGTTACATCATCATAGTAGTGCATTGTTTTTCGTATTTCTACCAATAATAAGCCCTGAATTTGCACTACTATGATGATGTAACAATGTATGACGGTTTCCGTGCAGAGGCTTTCTCTTTAGGTGTTGGACGAACTCATATGGTCTCCTTTATTTAGATTTTGATAAAAATTGTTGTTCAGACAATAATGGTCAGGTGACTTTTCAGTTCCGGCGTGCGCTTCAAGCCAGCGTTAACAATGCTTAAACGTGTAACAACAATGCAAAACTCTTTCCGTGATGAACTCACGTGTTCTCTATTTATAGTTTGATTGATTGTTGATAATCGTCAGCTTTCTGACGGTTTAGAAAAGCAAGATACCTGTCTTTCTTCGGGATTCCACTCTTGACTACGTACTTTGTCTCCAAGTGTCCTAAAGAGTACAGTGTCCGCGGTGGCCCATTTGGTACAGGTGGTGTGCCCGATGCTTGTGATGGTTTCTGGTTCGATCCCAGTTTGCAAAAATTTTCCTTTCGCTTTTCATCTTAATTTCCTAATGCTGGAGTGTAGCTCCAGTATTCAAATTGTACTTTATAATGATTTACTTCGTTTATAAATTTTAAGGCTATTTTAGGTTTTCCATTTTTTTTTTTTTTTTTTTTTTTTTTTCAGTAATGTTTTACAAGAGTGCATGTTCATTTCAACTTTTTACTGGACGGGTTTCTTCAAATTATACATATACGTAAGGTGACATAAATTTGTTGATTACTTAGGAGTTCCTTTAAAATCTGATGAAATATTTTAAGGCTAATAAAGATAACAGGAAACCACTGATCCACATAAAACTTTTAAGTGGATCAGTGGCGTGTAAAGTGGATAAAAGTTTTATGTGGATCAGTGGTTTCCTGTTATCTTTATTGAAGTTCGTCCACAGTGTCCGGCTCCAGTTCTCTCTTATATTTTAAGGCTCTTGGATTGTAAAGTCTATTAGCGTGTACAGAAAATTTTCAATTTAAATAAATAAAAAAAATTACCTTACTGACAAGCAATACATCAAATTCGTATTAATAGCGATAATTCAATTTCCATTTTTACGCTGCGTATCGAAAGATTGATTTACATTAGTGTGTGTGTCTGTGTGTGTACGTACTCGTTACATAATGATGCGACTAATTGCCCTTGCACCCTAATTAGTAGATATTTTACTCTTAGTACTAATGTAAATGTAGGGCTATTAATTACTGAGGAGGGGATTATTGCTTGAAAATTGAAATCTCTGTCAATAGCCATCCGTGTTGAAGGGTGGAGCCAGTGGAAAGAGCAACACGTAACGTCACGAGCACACTTTTCCCTGTGAATCGCCCGTGGCAATCGAATGTCGATTACACGCCACTCATCCTTCCAACCCTTTCATTACCAACGCGTCACTCGTTCGTGTTTTTTTTTTCTTTGAATCTTACCAAACCGAATGGCGTTTGTTTTTTTTTTTTCATTTTAATATTTACCTTTTTGTTCACATTTTTCATTGGTGAAAAGTGGGGGATCACTATTATATCTATCTTTAGAAAGAATTTTTTTGCACGGAAAAAATTTATTTATTTCTGGTTGTTCTTTCACCCATTCTACGCAAAAACGAGGCTGAATATTTTTGCTTATTGAGCTTATTTATTCACGGATCCGTTCAATGATCTTAATTTTTTTTTTTGTTGTTGTAATGAGTATAGTCCTAAACCTTGGGTAAGTTCGTGAATGTTTTAATAATCGGAGTGAAGTTTTTAGCATGTCACGTGACCAGTTTTGACCGCCTTGCTTTAGAGGGAGATCAGCAATATAAATACATAATTATTCCATTACGTAATTTTTTTTATATTTTGTGTCTAAAAATGAAAATGCCACCCTTTATTTCCTCCCCTTAAATATATCTTCCTCCGTCAAATGGAATTTGAATAGAAGGATTGAAATCTCCCAGTTTCCTGACAATTCCATAAAAATGAATCTATTAATAAAGGCGAGCGTCGGTGTAGATATAAGAAATGTTTAAAATAAATATAGATCTCCATAATAATTGCTAATAAAACCAGTTTGATTATTTTTTATATCATGTGTGTATGAGGCGTATTTTAAATCGTCCCGTCGCTTATAAAATGAGAAAAAATGAAAAAACGAAAAATTTTTTAGTGGTTCCCCCAAATACATTTTTCTACCCAGTCAACATTTCGTTCCAAACTCTTTTGATTTCGTGAAACGAGTTGCTTCAAACCCTGCCCATAAAATTCCTCTTGCCCCGACGCCTGGGATTTCAGCAGCCAGTTTTGCACTGAGGTTTTCAACTCTTCAGTTTCCTCGATTCAGCTTCTGATGTGAAGATTGTTCCGGGCTCCATGAAATGAACCATAAGCACACCTTTTTGGTCCCAGATCACAGTTGCAGGATTTTCCTTTGAGACTAGGTTTGCTTGATATTTTTTTTCCATTTGGGTGGATCGGAAGGATGCCACTGCATGGATTGATCTCGCGCACATTGACTACTATCTCTTCTTACACCTCAAAAATTGGGAACTTACGTCTCAACAATTCCAGAAAACTGAAGAGTTGAGAACATCAGTGCAAAACTGCTGAAATCCCAGACGACTGGAGGATTTTATGCGGAGGGGTTGAAAAAGCTTCAAGAAGAATCGGGAGACACAGAATGATGCCTGCCTAGCAGATGAAATGTACAGTCGGGTGCAAAAAGGTTTTTACCTGCTCCGTAGGGGCTGAGCTTACTGGATGTTGATCGGTTGCAAAATCAGGTACTTGTACTGAGAGTCAAGGCAGATTAGAATGAAAATAGGGTAGCAGGTATACGCTTGGGATGTGCTCGTCGCGTGTTCCCTCCTGACAATAATAAGCGATAGCGGTTGACAGCAGTATCGTTAAAGTCTCTGCCTACTGCCTCGAATAGCAGAGTTCGAATCTGATATGCATAGACTTTTTTTTTTTTTTTGTTCATTATCGCGTTTTTGATTTCGTTTAAGTTTTAAACAGTGTATGTAAAGAACACCATAAACAGATTAAAAAAATTTTTCATCCAAGTGTGAAATTTGATCTGTTTATTTGAGGGTTTAAAAAACTTTTCATGTTAATTGTCATGTCATGCTTTATTCTATATTTTAGTTTTTAATAAAATATACACTAATTCATGTCACCGTTACTTTTACAAAAATCCTCCTTTGTTCAAATCATTTAATATTCTCTATTATTAAAATATATAATCCTATATATTAAAATGCAAAGCATTTTTTGTGAGAGCAAAATTGGCACTTCTGCGCATGCTCATCTGAAGCCAACAAAGAAAGTTACAACAATCCCTGGCTTCTGATGGATTGTCGTAACTTTCTTTGTTGGC
>JAHWFO010047825.1:1555924-1570282 GCA_023313115.1 Rhysida immarginata | reverse complement strand
TTGAAATGCGTCATGTATATTGCTATTTCATTGCGTTCTTATCGAGGTGAAACAGGTTGGGTTTCTTTGATTTTTTTTAAAGATGAGTTCTTTTAAACCAATTTTAATTAATTTCCAGAATGCATTTTTTTTAATAATTCTTCTTTTTAACTGACCTGAGCTAGATTTAAGGAGGTTTAGGGATGGTTTTTTTTTCTTTATTTTCATCAGTCATCCGGAAATGCTTTCATTTTTTACGAAATACTTCTGGAGCAGATGTACATCTGTTCAGTAAGATCTCGAGTTATACTAAACTGATGTTATTCAAAGTCGAAGTACCATATCCATTATGTTTAAAACTTCCAGGCAACACATAAAATAAAATTATCTGTTCACATTGTCCATTACACTCCACTCACTAATTAATGCATGTGTGCCCTATTCCTTGTCGTGCGAACAATAATGAGCGATCTGATTAAACTCAACAAAGCTTATTTTACTCGTCGCCATCTCTCTTCTTCTCTACTGCGCATATCAGAAATTAAAGCAAAAAAAAAACCTCTTAATATGGCCATCTATAGACAAAGCATGAAAGTACTGTCTCCATTTCTTAGGCGTTCTGTGAATTATCGAGTTTATTTTAGGCGGTTGCTTGAACTAGTTAAGTGCAGCAAATGAATTATTTTCTGCCGCCTGAGCGCAAAGTTACCGTTCAGATTCCCATTCTTGTGTGTGACTTAAGAACGTTGAGAGCGCTCGCAATATTTTGGCGTCACCGTGGTTGTCTATAGGTTGGGCACGACAAAAGATGTGTTAAGGCAGCTGTACACCAAAGCGCACTTGTTTTGTATGGCCAAGAAGTCTTTTTTAGCATTGGAAGACGGATAATTTAATTTTTCAATCGAAATGATTTTTGTTCACTTTATACCGGTATACTAAAAAGTGAAGGAAATTTACCGAGCCACTGTTGATTCAAACTATCCTGTTTATTTTTATTAGATATTGGATGGTTAATTCACCGTCTTCGTGAACTAGTTAAAGTGTAGTATTGAACCACCTTCAATAACATCTACTTAAAGTGAATGCACCTTTTTCTATAGCACCGTTAGATGATTTATGGAATGAATTATCGGTAAAATGAAGTAGCCTCTGCAATAAAGCTTGTGCTGAATGGAGAGGACTTACAAATTCTAAAATTGGCCTTCATGTTGGATAGTGATTAATCAGGCATTAGCGAGGAAGACATTCTGTGCTACAGCTTCTGATAAGTACCGTCCTGATAATAGTGGTGGTGCAACTGACCTTATTAAACAAGAATTAATCCAAGATTTATGTTTGCCCAAGAAAGATGCACAGATTCTTGGTTTCATAATGGAAACCCTACATTTTCAAAGACCACGAGAATTCGAATGATAGAGGATTAGTAGCTTGGATAGTAATTAATAATAATTTCTGGGGCAGCAAGACGGAAGAAACTACACTAGAATCAATTAGCTCTAAGACTGGATATTACCACGTTCCCGTAATACACAGACATATTCATAATAACGTCCATGAGCCACAACGAAGCGTTACCAGCAGCGATACAGCCGCTTGAAGGACTCCTGGAATTCATGGGCTGGAATCGACTGTAGGATGTCCGTCACTGCGACCCAGGCAGTTCTGTTTTATACGACTGAACTAGAAAAAAAATCACGCGGGGCGAGGTCGGGAGGATTATGGAGGATGTGGCAGGACCGTCATTCCATGTTTCGTAAGATCAGATTGCACAAGGAAGAGAGCGATACTCCGGAGCGTTCCCTGGAGAAGGAGCAAATTCTTGTCCATACAGAGGTAAAGAACGATTTTCACGGACAGTCTGTTTCATTTCTTGGATTGTTTCCCTGGTTCTCGCCGACATCGGATATCTTACGCGTCATCTTCGTCGGGTTCTTGCCCACAGCAGTACAACCGATAGCACAACCCACAGCCGCATCCTTATTTCTGCACTGAGGTTGAGATCAACCGTGTGTTGAATTTTTATTCTCTTTTACTGTGTGTCTATTCACTTTACTTTCGTTTATCTGGAACGTACCCTGTCTGGTTAAGAAAATTTTCCGATGTTCGATTAGATCTTCATCGGTATAAATAAAGCGTTCTTTTATGAAATTTGGCAAGAGACGTATGATTTTAAATGTCACTTAAATATATTAGAGAGATTTTTTTATCCATGCATATACGACTCCAGAGTACAGTCCCCAGCATCCGTTACATGGACGCTCTCTCTGCTTTTCAGTTTAGGATAAACGGTCTGTTTGCCTATCTCTGCGTTTCTGTGTGTGTGTGTGTGTGTGTGTATGCGTGTATGCGTGTGTAGCCAGGACGTTATCTTGGGGGGTCGATTTTCAAAAATTCCGGACCTTTTTTCAAAAATTCCACTGAGTCGGACCTTTTTGCATATTTGGGAGGCGGACCATTTTCTATAATGGGGTGGTCGTCGACCCCTCTCGACCCCATGTATGTACACAAAGGTCCGCTTTTGAATGAAAAATCGGCAGAATAAAAGAGCGCCATTGAAAGTTGTTTACGAGAAGGTTGGAATCAACCACGAGCCGCACACGATGGCGCTTTCCGGGGTTCGCAAAAAAAAAATGTCTGGAAAAATTTGTACAGCAGTGTTCCACGGCGGTGAGTCTTAGAAGTTACGGACTCTACTGAAGATGGTGAATAGGTTGATTTACCGTAAGTATAGAAGGCAGCGCCTACGCTTTATGTATCTGAGGCTATGACGCTATGGTCGAAATGAGGAGAAAATCTCGGCAATGTTAAGAATACCGTATAAGAACATGCATGTAAATTGTTTAGTTCCACAGTGTTCGAACACCAATGTTAAAAACAAAAATCTCAAGTTTCATGGATTTCCTACAGATCGAAAAATTCAGTGAGGTTAAATGAGATGTCGTAGCCTAGCCCAATATTTAGCATAGTCACTTTCGTAAATCGTAATTCATTATAAAATTCGCTCACTGTTAGTCAATATTTGTTTATTTCCGTCAGTTTTCGCTCCTATTAACTGAAGCTTTTCTTTCAAGTCTTTAACTTTCATCTTCACTAAACTTTTGTAAATAAACTAGAACAAAATTCATAAACCGTAGGGGATGCCATCTGGCGGATATATTTGGCATTTAAATCAACCTATAATATCCTGGATACATAAAGTGAAGTGGGGTGCGGAATATTTTTTGAAATGGACAGTGGGCGATGTACCAGAGCCATAGCTCCTAATCTGCAACATGTAGACTTAATTTTTAATTAGTTTGGTTTCACAAGCTTTATAGTATGTTAAAAAGTCCTTTCTTGTTGTCTACTCTATTTTGCGAAAAAACGTCTTAAGTTTTATATGATATACTATAGCTGGCTTAGGTCATTCTCTGGGCACCAGGAGGCATTATAGTAGGATTTGAATCGATTGTACAAACCAGGATTCAGCGTTTATTGAGGGGGAGGTGGCATTTAGGGGAATTTCAATAAAAATTGTAACCGTAATGGTCATGAAATGATTAACCGATAAATCAAGCCAGGCCAAAGGTCAGAGTCGAAGTTAGCAACATACCAATGATAATCGATCAAATGCGATGATTAAAAAAAGTTGTATTTTAAGATTCGTGTTTAATTTTTATTCTCTTTTACTATCTACTGTATGTCTATTCACTTTACTTTTGTTTATCTGGAACGTACCCTGTCTGGTTAAGAAAATTTTTCCGATGTTCGATTAGATCTTCATCGCTATAAATAAAGCGTTATTTTATGAAATATGGCAAGAGATGTATGATTTTAAATGTCACTTAAATATATTAGAGAGATTTTTTTTATCCATGCATGACGCTTTCTCTGCTTTTCAGTTTAGGATAAACGGTCTGTTAGCCTATCTCTGCGTGTCTGTGTGTGTGTGTGTGTGTGTGTGTGTGTGTACAAAGGTCCGCTTTTGAATGAAAAATCGGCAGGATAAAAGAGCGCCATTGAAAGTTGTTTACGAGAGTGTACCATGAGGAAATGACGTCGATATCGCTTCAAAACGCAGCTTGCAAACACTTTTTATATGTGTATATGCAGTGAGAGTGAACGTATAATTAATATCGGTTCTAAAGCTGAAGTGTGGTTGGGTTTTTTTTTGTTTTTTTTTTGTCATGCTATTATATAAATCGTTTCTTTGCGTTAACCTAAATAAAGTTTTATGTCCTATTAAAATTTTGAGAACAAAAGTGTTATTATTAATTTTTAATCGTTCATTTATTATTATTAATCTCACCTGTATTTTGAATGAGTTTTTCTAAGATTGCGAATCCATCAAACTGGTTGGGTTTTTTTTTTTTTTCTTTTTGATTTTTTTGCCTGTAGGCACAGATGGCATGTATTTTTATA
The DNA here is from genome assembly GCA_023313115.1 of Rhysida immarginata. Classification (NCBI taxonomy): domain Eukaryota; kingdom Metazoa; phylum Arthropoda; class Chilopoda; order Scolopendromorpha; family Scolopendridae; genus Rhysida; species Rhysida immarginata. Next base: position 1,565,902 of record JAHWFO010047825.1, on the reverse strand, counting down.
CTCGAAGCGTGTTTGTAGAGGAGGAAAAAATAGAGATGTTTATTTATTTAAAAAATATATAAGGTCATATCAGTTTTCAAGTTTCGCATTTTTTTTCACTTCAACGAGAACTTATCCCGGAAATATTCCTTTTTACGGAACTGGCAGTTGGTTTTCGAAAATGCTCAGAGATTCCCGTTGAGCTGTTTGAGACTTTTTGTTGAGTGAGTTCATGTAGCTCTGTAAAGAGAAATTAAGTGAATGGCTGTGAATGTGATTCTTGCATCGTAACTTTAACTTTATGAAAGTGGTTCTCGAGGATCGACTTCGTTTCAACAGTTGATTTTCAATGAATTATTTTAGAATGTGCCACAAATAAATGCTAGGAAATTTGAATCAAGTACACAAATGCAGTTTTAAACGTATCATAATTTTGCAATTCGGTAACCGTTAATTAAAAGATGCACTTTGGAAGCTACTGTTACTTTTAAGACCTTTTTATGAGCAATAAATAGCAGTTTGTTATTACTGTCATGAAAGCTGTGGGGTTATTTTTTATTTGAGTGGGGATCGTTTGATGATGATGTTTTTTCCTTGTTTACAGTTCATCACTAGATGATAGGTGACAGGAGTGGGAGACTGGTGATTTATTGCTTCATTGTCTTGTCTTTGCATTAGTCTCGCATCGGACTGATTGTAGACTATCATTTCTCACTTTTTTTTCCTTCGTTTATATTGGCTTCGATTTTTATATATTATCATCTTCATACTCGTTTAATTAAACCCCCTTTCATCTCGTCCTCCCCTTCAATGTATCTTGCTACATTGGAATTTCAACTTTGACTCTTGGCTTGGATTCTTAGCTTCGATTCCGAGTTTCTTGTCTGTGGTGGATCGTTGAGCATGTAACTTTTACTTACCAATTTGATTTTGACCTTTCTTACAATTTTATTTGCCATGTCTCTCGTGGGATTTATTTTATTTATAACAGATTGTCATTGCCCTTTCTTCCCTACCTTTAGGACATTTACTGGACGCTCGATTTAGCTAAAGTACTAAAACAAAGAAAACGATCCATTGCGTCGGCTAATTGAGAGAACTTATCGATAGGCGCTTTCATTTTGTTAGGTTCATAAAATAAGCAATCATAAAAAAGTGATAAATTTTAAAGAGGAAATGCTAACATGTAAAGAAAAAGTCAGCTTGTGTTCTATTCAAAGCCACGCTTAACAAATTTGATTTAATATCCACATTGAACATAATGCACAATTAAACCGCCTAAAATTCATGAAGCAAATACAATCCACAAAAGAAATGATCATGGTAATAAATAAAAAAAATTATCTCGGTTCTAAATTATGCAATCTTCTTTTGGTCATGTAGCGTCAAAATCAAACTTGAACGTATTAAAGTAGCTTTCAACAATATCTTACGCAACGCCTTTTCCCTAAAAAGAACATTCTCCATTACCTCGAAATGTATGAGATACCAAAATTCCTACTTTTAATTCGTTAATAAACACCGCCAAAATCAAGGAAATTTATAAAGCACTAACCATTTCATCCCATCTGTGGCACTTCATAAAGGATTGGACCAATATAAATGCAACATACAGACTCGCGAAGAAATTTAAAATTGAACCCTCACAGATAATTTCTACCCGTAGAAGCTACTTTCCCATTTAATTCTTTCAAAATATGGAATGCTCTACCAGTCGATATAAAAAAATCAAATGTTCTATTGCAACTCACAAAATTGCATTCATCACATGCAACACGTAAAGAGGATCATTAAGAAATACAAGATGAGACCGGAAAGTTCGGTGATTCACCCCCTTACTAATGCGATAATAGGAAAGCGGCGACATGCGCAAGGCGTTCTTCTGTATCTCACAAGGAGAGTTCGCGAAGTAATACCCGCCGATTTTGATGAAACTTGGTAGAGTTGTAGAGCAAGCCTCCCTGAATATAGTGATACCCTCTTTTACCCATTGACGGCCAACTGATTTCGAGATATTTGAGGTTAAAGTTCATCAATTGCATAGGTATAGTTAATTTAACATAAATAAACAAGAGCTTCCTTAGTGTAGTGGATAAGGCAGTTGATTATGACGCCATCGATTCGCCACGGAAAAAATTTTTTTTTCTCTCCGATTTAACGTCGTATTTTTAAATAGCATTTAACATTATTAATTCTGTCTATAAACTGCCCAAATTAAAGTTTTAATTAATTAATTGTTACAGTTGTCATATAACGCGTCAATAGATGGAGTCGTTTATGTTTTCGATTTTGATGACGTTATTAGTAAATAACCCGCCGCTAATTCTGTTTTTAATGTAACCAAATATTTTCGTTATAAATTATGGTTTTTAAAATGCTATAGAAAGATGATTATTTATTAATGTTTACTTAATTATTTTTGTTAAAATTTACACGATTATTTTTTATTAATATGATATACATAAATAATTAAAAACAGAATTAGCGGCGGGTTATTTACTAATAACGTCATCAAAATCAAAACATAAACGACTCCATCTATTGACACGTTATATGACAACTGTAACAATTAATTAATTAAAACTTTAATTTGGGTAGTTTATGGACAGAATTAATAATGTTAAATGCTATTTAAAAATACAACGTTAAATCGGAGAGGAAAAATTTTTTTCCAACGAGAATCTAATCCGGACCGACGGCGTCATAATCAACTGCCTTATCCACTACGCTACGGAAACTCTTGTTTGTTTACGTTAAATCAACTATACTTATACAATTGATGAACTTTAACCTCAAATATCTCGAAATCGGTTGGCCGTCTACGGGTAAAAGGGGGTATCACTATAATCAGGGAGGCTTGCTCTACAACCCTATCAAGTTTTATCAAAATCGGCGGGTATCACTTCGCGACCTCTCCTTGTCAGCTAATGTGCCTTCACCATTGTTGACAGGCGTACGTTCATGCGGCAGTGTTTAGAGTGCAGCGCATTTATCACTTACAATAGAGCAAAGAGTCAATATGAAATTCTGTTTTAAATTGGGTAAAACCGCAAAGGAAACCCAGTCGAAATGTTAAAGACAGAATACGGTGAAGACGCTGTCACTGTACGAGTTGTTTAAGCGTTTCCGTGAAGGACGAGAAACCCTCGGAAGATGAACCACGTTCTGAAAGGCCGACCACCAGCACCACACCGGACAATATCGAACGCGTTCGTGAGCTTTTCGTTCGTCTGTTCGAATGATGGAGGAGGAACTGGGCTGTCTTAAAGCAGTACTGAAAGAGGATTTCTCACACGCCATGCAACAGTTATAAGTGTATTGTGGCTTACTTTGAAGGACTGTAAAGTATCGTCTCTGAAATACCTGTCCCTGTTTGTTTTTCCGAGTCATTCACCAAACTCTCCGGTCTCACCTTGTAAGTAATTCAAAAACGGCTTGAGCAAAATAACTAGATGTACTGTAATTTAAGATATTAATATGTTACACTTGACTATATACGAGGGGAAGTCAATAAGTAAGTTACAAATGGATATAGAAATGAAAGAAATAAGAGTACTGACTTGAAAATCACTTTTATTTCTCCACATTATCTCCCTGTACAATGAGGCACTTGTCCCATCGTTTCACAAGCCCCTCAAAACAAGCAGCATATAATTCTTTGGGCTGCTGTCTGAACTAGTGGTGAATTCCCTGTGTACAGGTTAGAGCCGAACAGCTTGGACCCTGTGTACGCGCTGCCGAAATGTGGTAAGCAATATGCCTTAGTTATCCCAGAAGACTGTGAGCATCACTTTCCCGGCGATGCAGCTGTACAAAGGGAATTCACCGCCTTGTTCAGACAGCAACCTAACGAATTTTATGCTGCTGGTTTTTTGAGGGTCTTGTTAAATGATGAGACAAGTGCCTCATTGTACAGGGAGATTGTGGAGAAATATAAGTAGTTTTCAAGTAAATACTCTTATTTGTTTCATTTCTATATCCATTTGTAACTTACTGACTTCCCCTCGTATTTTCCTTTTTCTTTCTTTCTTTCTTTCTTTCTTTCTTTCTTTCTTTCTTTCTCTATTGTATCGTTCCCACGGGACGCAGATTGTATAATAAATAAATGTCGTTAAATCAAAATCCCGGAGAACGACGCCCCCTCCACAAGGAAATTTCGGAAAAACCACGTTTGTCTAAAAATTTTACTTTTACCCCATATCGGAAAAAACAACAGACTTCAGTTCCTTCCTATAAATACGTAATATAACTTATTTTTATTTATTATCGCTATATAACATCCCGTTAATTCCTTGGGGAATTGAAACTGTTAACCTCTCATTTCTTGAAAGTATTCGCAATCAACTCACGAAGTTTATTCTTCAGGTTTCTCTTTACATGGACTTCTCGGATTGGGATATGAACTGGGAATACGAAATCGCTCGGGTTTGTTTCTTTTTTTTTTTTTTTTTTTTTTAATATTTTTTATCCCAATGCACATCTGCTTCAAATGTTTCGATTTTTGAGCCAGACGGTCATTTTACACCTGGAAGCCTACCACCTTACCGGAAGCATGGGTCGTTTCCTCTCCGTCCACTTTTCCACGACGATCAAATTAACCGATCTACTCACTATTTACAAAAATGATTTGTTTACATAATTTTTACAGGGAAAGAAACTACCAAAGTTAAAATATAATTTTCCTACTTAAAATTCCATCTCATGCTTGGTTCGCTGCATATTGCTCAGAATTGAGGGAAAAGATCATTGTAATAATGTTCAGTTGGTTCAACAAAAAAAAAATCCTAGCCAAACTTCAACAGGTTGTATTCTTCTTCTTTTTTTTTTCTTCCCCCATTCCCAGATAATAAAATTAGAAAGTAAAAAAAACTGTCGAGAGGTATTGCTCTCACGCAAGATGACGGGGGGGGGCTAAGGCAATGCAAGCGTCACAATTACCTTGCAAACCGAAGTCACGCAATCATTTCGTAACTCATTCACAAAAAAAAAAAAAAGCACTCCTCCGAGTTAATTTCTACACAACGACAGGTTTAAATTAGAACCATTTAATCGCTATTAACGCTTTTGGCATACTGTTTTTTTAATTTTCCGCTTGACATAATAATAACAAATGAACGTTTTCTATATAATCCGCTGGTGGTTTAATGGCTTTTTATTAAATTCAATTTTTTTATTTAAATAATGCAGCTTAATTCTTTTTTAAATTAGATCTATGAGAGTAGACAACGGCTAAAAGAAATAAACTCAGCGGTGCAGTTGAATTTTTATTATGACTCGGTATATGATTAGGCCAACGTTTCCTCTCACTACTGCGAGTTGGCCAGACTCTGAGAGGTGCTTGGGAAATCTCATACCATTTCGTTCTTATGTCACAAATGTTTAATTGGATTGAGATCCGATGACTGTGGCGCCAATTCAGCAAGACTCCGTGATGCTCTTCAAGCTTTCTGCGTATGGTGGTGATGGTCGATACTTCGGTATCGAATATTTTATAGTACTCGATACTATGCGATACTGTCGAATTTTCGATATCAAAAACCATAGAGCAAAGGCGATATAAATCGAGATCCCTATTGTATAGAAATTGAAGTCACGGGTTCGGGACCGGAGAAAAGAAGCGTATATTTTAATTTGTAATCTGCTGTCAATCATGATAGTACAGACCCCTAACAGACGAATCACCACGGAGTAAAAAGAGCCTAAGAAGAAGTATGCGGGAGTCATGAAAAACATCAATATTCTGTGAGATTCTGTTACTATTATACGATTCTAATTAATTTGATTGCTGGATCTATATTAATTACTTAGGTGCGTCCCCAAGGTGATCTAGAATACAAGGTGGGGTTCAGTTTGCCGGAAGTAGTAAAAATTGCCTTACTGCGCAAGCGTATTTTGACGTCACTAGCATACATCGCGAGGCTAACGAGAAAGACAGGCTCCGGCACTGAAAAGTCACATGACCAAGATGGGTCTATTAACAATGTAACTTTCATTGTTTCCATCTTGTATTTTAACAATTAGTGTTTTATCCTTTGTTGGAAACAATGAAGATTGGATTGTTAATAGACCTATCTTGGTCAGGTGACTTTTCAGTGCCGGAGCCTGTATTTCTCGTTAGCCTCGCATACATCGAAACCTATACCCGCTAAATCGAAACCTCAACAGAAACTAAAACATGGCGGCAATGAAAGCAGTCGTGCAATAGCCACACTCGACGACTCGTTCATTTCCTTCACAATTCTCATTCTTTATACTATATATTTTAATTAAATAATAATGCCATTATATGAAGGGACTTACGTAATTTATAATTATTGTAAAATGTACTTAGGTATTATCTTTTTAATGTGAACACAGGGTTGATGTTAACTATCAGCACATCGCGCGATAACTGATCATGCGACCAAGGTAAGTGAAATTTACTGAGACTAAATAGAAAAAGGGTTATATATCAGTTCGTAAAGAAGGGGAGTGGGTGTCTTTAAAATGTAAAATCATTTACCTTGGTCTCATGTTCACTCATCGCGCAATGTGCGGATAGTTAAGCGAACACAGAGACAAGGGCGATAACGTATTTCTCATTATCATTAGGCCTAGTTAGCATTCCTCGTTAAGATTTCGAAATTGATTCGTCGGAACCGTTGGCAGTTAAGAGACAGATGATAATTTCGATATTATTTCTTAATAACTTTATTTATGCAGGCATTAGGAAATTTTAATTTATAAAATAGTAAGTTTACAAATAAACGTTTCCTCAGAAATCAACGTAAGAGTTTTGTTTTTTTACGTGAAAACGTTTTCTTTTGTGACCAGAATAATGGCTACCGCACACGCCGGAAGTAAAGCCATAAGTCAGCCAGTGACGTCACAATACGCATGCGCGTTAAGCACTTCTGACAAACTGGACCTACCTGTTATTCTAGATTACCTTGGGTGCGTCCCTATAAAAATCAACATCTGTGGGTTTCTTTTGGAGACCGGGATACGAATCCCATTATATGGTAGGGTTCGTGGGACCCATAGTCGTCCGTTAAAAATAGCAATTAAAAGGTTAATAAAAAGATTACATAAAATTTGCTGCAAATCGAAAATGTTAGAATTGACCTTAAAGGCGTCGTCATTAAATAATTTGATATATAAAAAATTCCTAAAATTCTCATTTTTCGAAAGCAAATAAAGAAACTCAGAGTTGGGCCTGAAAACCAAATCCATATACCGTACATCAATTTTGGAATTATTATAAAACGATAAAGTGTCAAAAAAGTTTGGGATCTGATAAAGAAGTTGGTAAGCCTTTTCAGAATCCCAATCCTTTTTCTTAGGTCAAGGATTAAGTCCTCTAAATGCGAAGAAGACGAAAGAGTGGACTGAAAAACAATACTCAGGTACTTAACTTTATTTCGATGTTCTAAAACCCGGTCACCCAAGCGGTATCCATAGATGTACTTCAAACTTTTGGGAGAAGGTAACACAATACGATTTTGAAGCAGTTAATTTGTTGAATTCGAAGAAGTTAATCGGATTCGTAATAATGGGGTTCTACTATAATTGGATGGACTTGGTCAGTGACGATGCATGCATTTAAATGCCTTTAGTCAGTCAAGCGGTACGCCACATGAATAAAAGGCCTAACATACCCTAAACCACAGCCCACTAGATAAGTGTGCTGTGCCTAAACCATAACAATGTCGTTCCTCCAGCTTGGAATGTTTTGACAGTGCACGTACGGCCCATGCTTTTGTGGTGTTTTATCCATCTGCCATCTGCATGGTGTAATTGAAATATGATGCGTCGGGCATCTACAATAATTTCCCTCCCAATTCTTGTGCTTCTATACGATCTGGAGACGTTTCTTCTTATTCAATTCAGTCTTCCCCCCGGACTCTTTTGAAGGGGTGGTGCGCTCGGATGATTTCGGTGAGCCTCAGGCTTAATAAACGAAACATTTCATAATATTGGTTAATATTTTGGCTTGTTTTTAATTTTTTTTCCACCCGGCTATTTCTTCCTTCTACGTAATTCATAAAATTTGCTGGGGAAAACATTTCGCTTGCAACAGATAGCAAAGGCTTAACGAAGAAATGTTTTGCTTCTGTAATCAATTTGGGTGTAATATAAGGCGAATTGTACATTGAGAGGCTGTCGGAGTTGGTCCCTGATTAAGATTAGCTGTAATTTTGGCCCATCTATTGAGCTGAACAAGTCCGGCAATTTTCCTCACTCAGCTCGAGCATTCAGTATCGTTGGCCGTGTGTTCTTTCGCTGAGACCGCTTTTGTTTTGTCTGGTGATCCATTCTGCGAACGTTAAAAAGGACTGCTCTCGAACACTTCATAATCGCAGCCGTTTTGCTAATACTCCCACACCTCCTTCGAGCACCCATGTTCAGTTTGTTAAATGACCTTTCTTTACTCATTCCTTCACAAAGAGTGCACGTCATTAGTGTCTGAAGCAACCAAACAGTCCCTTCTTATACTGATGATGCTATGTAGCGAAAACAACACAGCGTCATAGCTATTTGCATAAAATGGCCTCTTTGTCACAATAAATTGACCACTGTGTAATACATATACATGTTTAATATAAAGAAGCAATAGATATTTTAAATATTTTATAAATCCTAAACGCTATAAATCTAGACAAAAGCTTTAGATGGCTTTATAATGAATGGCTTTAAGTTTGGGTGCACCCTTTATCAGTAGCTTAAGATAATGCAGTTCTTCCCAAACACATTGGGGGTTGTTGCGATGCGTTTTCCATATCTATTACTACTTTTACAGGAATTGGAGGTACGAAAACTTTATCTTTGACATACCCATGGAAAAAGGTCGTTGAAGGGCATTAAATGCGGATTTCTTGGTGGGTGGCTAATGTGGAGAATTTTCATCCAGACAATTTCGATTCTTCTTGTGCTAGTGAATCGGAGCTCCACTCTCTTACCATGGCGAGATATGTTTCTCCAGTTGCTGACATTTCTTGTGAAAAAAGAAAGGCAGGTACACCTTTTCAAGGGACATAAACTGTCATCGTGCAGACTTTCATTGCTGCTGCACATTTTAACGGTTTCGACTTCATATATTGTTGAAAACGTCTATATCTTTTTTTTTTATTGAACTTGTGTTTTTTAATATAGGCGTTGACTCTTTTGGGCAAACTTACTAAGAGAACGATCATTATGATAAAGATAAATACCTGGGAAAAGTGGTTAGTGACTGAGGGAAGTTAGTTCGTCCTTGGTAGTGGCTATTTCTCAAGCTTCAAATGGTTCCCCCCCCTCTCAGTTCTGCTGTGCAATTTCTAAAGCATCAAATTTTTATTTAGCAAATTTTAAATGAGAAATGAAGTTTCAGGAATTTTGTTTACCTGCCGAAAACTATACGTTGAAAGGAAGAATTTAACAGGACAAAAATAACTGATGGAAAAAAAAAATTATAGAGAGCCACGAGCTTAAGCGTAACCAGAGTCTGAAACATCGACTTACTAAGTGAGTTTTATAATTTAAAATTGCCGTGAAAGGAATCTTAAGGCGTGTTCTTAATTTGTAATATTTTAAAGTACCCTCTCAAGTAAGAGTGACGCAATAATGGTTCCTCTAACTTTAAAACCTCACCCCCTCCCTTGATACATCTTCATAGTCAACACGATCCCCCAGTACATTATTCCCTTGAACTTTTATTATCCCACAACACCTCCCTCTTCTGTTTTATTACATCTTTCGTGGGGAATGGGCATTAATTCTAATATACGCTCTGGTATGGTGTGGCTTCCCCTTGTTCATTAGGGAACAAAAGTGGAAAAGAAATATTTTTATTTATCTTCCTACCCCAGCTTCCCCCTCTGCAATCGCAATTACTGTCTTACACATACACGCACTGCAACTGAAATTTGTCAGCAAAGAACATTTATAGCACGAACAGGGAGCCGATAAACAGTAGTATCAGTGAGTTATAACTTCATTAAGGAGGAGGAAAGCTGTTGTCTCTGGGAATGCAACTTCGCC
>JAHWFO010047825.1:1539045-1555824 GCA_023313115.1 Rhysida immarginata | reverse complement strand
CGGAAAAGTTATTAGAATCTGATAAAATTTCTAACACATTAATTAATTGACGGAGATTGTGATCTACGCACGCATGTGAAATTTAATTTCAATGTATTTTTTTAAATTACTTAAATGGACGTCATCTTATACGGACACGGTCAGTTTTTCTTTCGTTGGACGGAGTATGGAGTACAATGGTTATTTCTAGAACTCTTCAGGGAGATAATTGATGCCATCGACACGGGCCACGAAATAACAGGGTATAAATTAAATGTTGGACGCTACTTGAAGGATCGTTTCCTAAGGAAAATATAAGAAAAAAATACTGTCGGAAGTTTTTTAATAGTGCATACGTTTCGAGAAAAATGACTGTGAAATGGGATGACGTCAAGTTTTGTTCGCAATACGTGGGCTAATAACTAGGATCGTTTATGCACGTACGTGAAAATTGGACGGCTTATAAAACTACATGCCCGGTTATTCGCACGTACACTTGAATGAAATATTTTTGTCCATTCGCTGAAAACCTCAAAAGTTGAGATACGCGCATCTTTTTTATACATGTATATTAATTTATTTACTTCTGAAAAGAACTCTGTTATTGAAGTCGGTTTACAGGGTTGTATATAATTGTTAGAAATTACATTCTTTAAATACAATGCCAGTGTAAATGATAAGGTGGAGCATTAGCACTGTACAGGAGGTACATATGACTGTCTATTTGAAGGCACACACATGTTCTACAATGTCTCTGCCTTCTTCATCACTATCTCCCTCCTCTTCTTCCTCTCGATTTCCTGTGCGACATTGCTGGACTATGAATATCATTTATGAAGAAACATGTTTATATAAACACTGAGAACAAATCAAAATTCACGGCTAAGGAAGAACACTTGCTTCGTTGTTTATGTACAATAGAACCAATCTGAATTCGCGGAACATCATCGAATTTCGCATGACAAAAAAAAAAAATATTGCATACTCATTGCAAATAAGTTAAAATTCTTAGAAAGAACTTCTTAATTTTTTGAACTAAAAATCATGTATTATCCGAGTTCAGAGGAAAATCACGTATTAATAGGTTGAATTTGCATGGAAATAGTTGTCAAGCGGACGGGACCAAAGGAAAATCACGTACTAAGCGGTCAAGTATTAACGGGTTCGACTGTACGTCCATTAATTCGGAGATAAGCGCTCAATGCGGGAAGTTAGTTCATATCTTTCGTGGAGATAGCTGGCATAGAAGCAGACTTATTAGCCCATGTGTTGAAAACATAACTTGACATCATCACATTTCAAAGTCATTTTCCTCGAAACATATGCACTCTATTAAAAATTGCCGAAGCATTTTTTCTTATTTTGTCCTTAGGAAGCGATTCTCCAAATAGCTCCCAACTTTTAATGTACAAATTATTAAAGACAAAGGAATTAACAACTCTTTAACCACAACAAAAATTAAGTAAAAAGAAAAATACAACCTAATCCTAGAAGCGCTTTTCGAGGGCGAAGCTCTCATCATTCAGCAGGTGGAAAAGAAGGGAGTAACACACCAGATGATACTGAGTGTGAAAATCGACAATCGACAATCGAACAGTGAAGTGTACATTTGTTAGGATGGGACGAAAGCAGCGCTTTCACAAAGCTCATCTAACCAGAATAAACTCCAAAGGAAATACACTGAGGTAGTCAAGAAGCCTAACCAACCCAAGCGGTCTTCCATATTATACAAAAAAGAAAGTAAGAAAAAGAACAAGACCGATATTTATAGTCTGACAGCACCAATGGCAGAAAGTGTGATAAACCCCACTAAGGGGGATAATTCAGTGATTGGTCCGTTTGGACCAATAGTTAATCAGTTGAGAATCTCCAATGGGTCCCTTGTCGGAGTTTAGTAAATTTTTGCTGTTGGCTGATGAGATTTCTAAACTTTCAAAGGCATCCAGAAGGCGATTATTTTTTATTGCTTTAACAAGTACAAGATCGTTGAACGATATTCTATGTCCCGTATCCAACGAGTGTTTCGCCACAGCGGACAGGTTTCTTCTTCCATACTTCAAGTAGGCCAAATGTTCCTTAAATCGAACATTTCGCCACAGCGCCCAGGCCTGATCTTTAGGTGGTGTTGGTCCTGCTCACACTTCAACACGGCGCACCTGACCTCATAAATAATTTAATACTGATTGAACTATTACAGGTGAAAATGAGCCAAGAATCTGTGGACACAACCAGCAAAAGCAACGAAACCACAAATCCCCAATACATAATTTTTAATGCCTCAGATGTATTATGGATTTGTAGTTTCGTTGCTTTTGCTGGTTGACTGATTGAACTGTTAGGAATTCTATCCTGTAATTTCGTAGTCTTATGCAATGGATATGAGAGAATTAAACTCTATTTCTTTTTAGAGCATTGTCTTCAGGTTAATACACAATTTTATAAAATTAAAATGGAATTTTTCCCTCACATTTTATTTTGAACTCCATAAAGTAAATTAACGTAAAAAGTGATTCATTTTAGCTTCAATTTGATATATACGACAATTCCCTACGACGAATATGGCCAGAGATATGCTTCGTTTTATGTGATGAGATGCGCGAAATTTTGATAACTTTGATAAATAATTATGACTAAAATTTATTTTTATCTGCAAATGAAAAAAATGCATGCAAATGTATTTTATCCACTAGAATGCACTGATAGAGTTTGAGAAAATTTGGAGACTCTAAGGTCAATTATCACCCAATTTTATGAGATTTGACGTGGAATAAAATCTAGTCCTGATTTGTTCAGTTTCCCAACGCTCGATCAGTTAGAAAATGTAAATTTGAATTGGATACCATCGTTACTTCTTGCGTCGTCATAGTTTCCTTTAAAACGCGATGTCCGATGAAACACTTTACCTTTTGAACTTTTTGGCTCTACAGTGTGCATCACGACAATATGAAGTAAACTGCCACCAGTTTGAAAGAAATTTAAATGCTTACGACCTATTACAACGACAGTCTTTTCAGTAGAGACGATGAGGTTTTTAAAGTTTAATCTTAATAGAAAAACTCTTTTTATTTCAATATTCCTTTTCTAAACCGTTCTTCTTTATGAAATGAACGTAAACGCAGGTTATGAAAATCGCGATATGTTGTTCAGCGGCGGTTCCAAATGTATATCCCGATGAGGTGACCAATCATCGCAGCAAGGGAAAGAGCCAGATAGAGGGTACGGTTTAGTTCATTCACGGCTACTGTGATTTTGCAATGGCTGATGCGAGTACAGAATAATATTGTGAAACAAGAAATTGCGTACGGCAACAAAACCACAAGGCCTCGGATGTTGCTCAATAAAGTGATGTCTTGTTTACGATTACATGCGTCTGAATGCTACCGAAGATTGTTGAAGAATTAGTATGGGAAGAAGCTGCACGACCCACTCACCCTACGGAAAAAAAAAATAAAAAATAAAATAAAAAAAAAAAATAAATAAATAAATAAAAAAAAAAAATAACCTCTAGTAAATCCATTAGTTATCGGAAGAAAAAAGTATACCTCGTAGAGAATATCATCATCATCATGACTTAAACTCATCATCGTGATTGGTATGAGAAAAGGAACGATGTAGTTAAGTTTGTCTTTTATGTAATATGCATATTTGGAAGAGCATGGAAAGTCGTGACATTGCGAAACACTTAACATGCTCTTTTATTATTCTTTTGGAATTCATTTATTCTCTTTCACTCAGTTTCTAAATATGCCGTTAAGTAACTGAAATCTTATATATCTTTTATATCTCTTTTTGTATTTACGCAAATTCAATTTTGCTAATCGTGAAATTATTTTAAAAGTAAAGCTGCCTAATAATAAGAAGCTTCAACAGAAAACTTTTATTTCTTCTCCGTTGAAAATGCAATGTTCTTAAAATTGTCAAATGCGTAATGCTGTGAAAAAGTAATCACTTGGTTGTCGTGGTTATAAACTTTGAAATGACAAAACTAAGGATTATTTAATTATTCTTTATTGCTTTTCTTTGTTATTAATTATTACCAGGGGCGGATTTACGTATAAGCTAAATAAGCTACAGGTTAGGGCCTCACAATCTGTAGGCCTCTTCTGTAGGGCCTCATAATCTTAGTCTAAATCCGCCGCACTGAGGCCCACAGATTGTGAGGCCCTAAGCTGTAGCTTATTTAGCTTATACGTAAATCCGCCCCTGATTATCCCTTTAAATTATATTCAAATCCATTAAGTAATATTTTGATAGTCAAATTGAAAATAATTGTTGTGTTATGAATAATTGTTGGATAGCATTTATTGCTGTGACGGCTCAAAGTACACAGATCTTAATTCTCTTAAAAAATAGAAAAGTTTGCCGATACAATACTCTTATGTCAAAATTAAGCCGCTTCGAATTCGTTTCTGCGGCGATGTTAGCGAGAACTTTTGCCGACCGACTGAAAGTCTCGTTGAAATTGAAGAGCTTGTTTGCCATTCTTTTTTACTTCCTACTAATAAATCTATTGAAGCATTCGTTGTATACTTTATTAAACAATGTGTAAGAGTCCGCGTGACAGAACGTTCTTTTTTGTACAAGTTTTAAAAAGGAATGAGGTTTGAGTGATACTCTGGTTGTGTGTATACGGATATTTTTCTCCCTTCCTCCCCTCCCTCAACTAGACGGATTTCCTTTGTTACAGACGAAACGCGTGTATGTAATGTACGCAATCGTTCAGGTCACGTGCTCCGCATTCGTTTTTGAAATGGTTGTTTACCGATATCTCATCTCATAATTATAGTTCGGCCCCATGACGCATCCCCTCGGCCTGTTTTTTTAGTTAATGACAATCCCATTGATAGACAGACGATTTATTTATTTTTTTTCCTAACTTTTCTTCTTTCCCTTCCTTTCTCTAGCCGAGCTTTTGTCTGTCAATTTTATTTTTAGATTGTTTGTTCCGTTGTTTTTATTGCGAAGTTCAAATTGCAAAATTTCAAACTGGGAGAGAAAATAGAATCTTTCGGGAGGAAGAAATTATTTCTTTTCTTATTTTGATTTCGAACTCAAGACAGGTGTGCTGAAGTAAATAAATAAATAAATAAATAAATAAATAAATAAATAAATAAAAAATGAAATAAAATATATTTTATAGATTTACCAACAGGTGTCCTTGCCAATGCAAACCGGAAAATGGCTGCAGACTCAAATTTGTGAGATGAATTTTTTTTAGTTGCCTTGACAGCTTTATATTTTAAGTTGATCTATTATTTTCATTTGTAATTAGTTATTTGGGGTTTTTTCCCGGCCTGATATAAAATAATTTTGAGAACAAATATAAGAATAGTAATATAAAAAAATAATGAAAGCTTGATTGAAAGAGGTATCAAAGGAAGAGGGAAGCCAATTTCAACAAAAATTTAAGAAAGCAGTTGCGCTGAGAAATACATTTAAATTTGATGTCCGTTTATTTTCATTCCGATTATTAAGAAACTTAATTCAAACTGATACTTGTTGGCTCAAAAGTCACATGACCATCGGGATCCGAGCAACAATCCATCCTTCATTGTCAGGTGACTTGAGTGTCTAAGCAGTATCCTAAGGAACCATTTTTGTATGCGGAGAAGTCTGTTGTAGAGCCCCAAAATTGAATACCAGAGCATAGCCATTAATGAATAATAAAGTAGGAGAAGGACATTTGGAGGGGGGGGGGGGGAGAAAGTGGAGACGGGATATCATTCCTAGTCTCGAAGAAAGAGTTTTCAAAAGAACATTAACATGATTATTCCAGGAAAGGTCAGGGGATAATTGTAAGCCTAGATGTTTGAAAGAAGATATTTGAGAGAGTAAAGATTGTTGTAATAGATAAGCATATTATTTGGGACATGTTGTTTATTACGTTGGCAGAAATTCATACATTTGGTTTTATTAAGCTTCAAGTGTAATTGATTAATATAATTCCAGCTACTTAAGGAAGTTAAGGTCTTGTTGATAGAATCTTGCAAATGAAAGATAGATTTATCTGCAAAGGTGAGGGTGACATCGTCGGCATAAATGATAGTATGGATTGGGTATAATATGTAGTCGAGATCATTGATAAATAAATTAAAAAGTAGTGGGGACAGTATAGAGTCTTGAGGGAGTCCAAGGTTTCGTGTTAAGGTTAAAGAGGATTTATTAAATAAGCTCTTGAGCAGTATATTGGCGGTCAGATAGAAATTCTTCGAGCCAGCATAGGGGGGGAGGGGACCGCGAATATTGTAGAAAGTGGGTAATTTGTAAGTCAGAAGGGGATGGGGAATTGAATCGAAGGCCTTTGAAAAATCGAGAAACAGAGGTTACTAATTTTTTGTTGGCTATGTTAGAGGAAATAAATTCTATCAACTCGTAACAAGCAGTATCAATACTTCGTTTGGGGGGAAAAGCCGCGTTGATGGGGAGAGAATTAAGTTATCAAATATAAACTGTGACAAGGGAGTAAAAAATAATTTCTCAAATATTTTGGAGAAGATTGGAAGAATTGAAATGGGGCGGTAATTGTTAAGCTATAAATTGCTAATGTCTATTAGGAAGTACATCATCCTATATTTTATTAATAAGAAATCACCTGTGCTTTCCTTTTCGTATTTGGCATCAGTCTGGATCTCTTGAAGACCACTTCGGGCGAATGCCTTTCGTTTAGCTCCGTACTATTCGTTTTATAAGAAAAATGGAACAGCAAAATTAAATGCAAATTTCTACGAGGTGGCATTGTCGAAGAAGAAAGCGCCATCTATCGATCACGCTTTTGAAGTATCTGCGAAAATGACATCTATAGTTAAACTGAGGATGACTCAATTTCTTTTTGGGTTTAAGCTTAAAGAAAACCATTAAGTACTAGCCTTAATACCCGGCGTTGCTCGGTTTTAATTAAAAAAAAACCCAACAAAACTGTACAATTAAACTAAACAGTGAAGGCTAATGTAAATGAAATGAACTTTTCAAGAATAGTTTTTAATTGAAAGAATTTATTCTGTTGAACAAAACAAAAAACATAAGTTAAACACAAACTCATAGAAAACATGGAATTAGTTAATGCAAATCTTTCAAGTAAACAATGTTCTTAGTGAAGCCCTTCTGGCTCGAGTAGATGTAAAGATTATGTGGAATATCAACACATAAGCAACCAACATACACCTGATATGAGAAAAACAAGGAGACTTTAGATGAAGTTTAACAACCTTAAGAGATTGTCCCTGACAGTTATTGATTGATGTACTTCAAAAAGTTCCCGGAATCGTGATATGCTGTGAAAATGAGGTAGTGTGTGTAAGCGAGCGAGGCTTCCCCGCATTGTTTACCATTCGCAGATCACGCTCGAACGTGTTTTGACGTGATTTAAACGGAATTTTTGCGGTACATGGGCAGTCTGTTAACTGGTAATGTAGAGTAAGCATCGCATTCTGATTTCGCTAGGTAAAATGTCAGTTATGGAACAACGTTCGAATATCAAAGATGACCATTGGAGTGGCCGTCCATCAACTTCAATCAATCCATCCACAATTAATCTTGTGAGCAACATCGTGCGAGAAGACAGACGCCAAAGTGTAGAGACAAAAGCTGCTGCGATATCCGCACAACCGTTTCGCAAACTGGCTTCGTAGAGTGTTTCCAAGCATTATACAGACGTTGGCAGAAGTGTTTTACTGCCCAAGAACAGTATTTTGAAGGAAATGTTGTTTAAGTGTTTGCATTTTTTCTGTGTGCAGAAATAAAAATTAATTCCGGAACTTTTTGAAGCTACCAGTAATAGCGAAACTGAGCCTAAAAGAAATTGCAGTCTCTTGAACTGAAATGGAACTAGAAAGAACACAATTTAATTTTTATATTTCACTGTGATGGTCATAGCCTCGATAATATGAGGCTTCATGCTTTTGATGACTAACCGTTTTTCATTGCACAATCGTGGAGGGTCCAAGTTTCTCAGCAGAATGACTGGAGCTCCTTCTTTGAGGATAATGTTGAGCGGTGGCATTCTACACTACATGATCAAAGGAGTTGGGACACCTGTTGCTCCACCGTAAAGCCGCAAAAAGCTTCAGTCAGAATGCTATCACTGCCTCCACCCTACATGGCATACTGTCCTCAAGTTTACGGTATGTGTCCACAGGTATTGACCTCCATTCCTCGAGGAGTGTCGTGGTCAGTTCCTGGACAGATGTAGGGCGAACCGTCCTGGATCTCACACGTCGTTCCAATTCGTCCCAAAGATGTTCGATGGGGTTGAGATCAGGACTCTGGGCGGGCCAATCCAGTTCTTCAACCCGCATCTCGTCAAACCAATCGGATATGGATCTTGCTTTGTGGCAAGGCGCATTGTCGTGCTGGAAGAGGAACGGCCCGTCAACGAAGTGTTCCCACAGCGCTGGAAGTGCCCGTTATCCAGAATGGTCCTGTAGCCATCAGCATTGAGGTTTCCGTCCACCTTGATGAGCGGGCCCAGTCCAGTCCAGGAGAAACACCCCAGGTGTTCACAGGGGTGTCCCAACTCCTTTGATCATGTAGTGTAGGTGGCTGGACGAAGTTTAGAAACTCAGTTGGAGAAACTCTACAGCTTCATCCTGATTGACAACAGTGTCAATAGATCGGAAAGAACTTGCTGTTTCAGGCAACATTTTTAGCAGATCCAGATTGATTTTATCGACTTCATCGTTTTGTGGAGCCAAAATAGCACGTTCACACAGCTGGGTGGAGTCTCCTTGAGCTCCACTATTGTGCCAACCGTCTGTCCACATTGCAGTTGATGCATGTCGAGCTGTTGGTACAAAGGCAGTCTTCCGCTGCCAGTGGCAAGTAGCTTCTGTGAGAAGTGCTCAGCTGTTACATCTCCAAACAGATGGGCTCTCATGTTGGTCTTCAGTTCCAGTTTTTGAACATGTTGTCATAGAATGGAGGGCTTCAAAGAAGCATTCAGCTCGTCAGCCTTTGTGCTTTTTGGGATGACGGGAAGGGTCTGTCGAAAGTCTCCTGCAAGTACCACAGTCACTGCCGCTAAAGTCCTTCAAAGTTAACAGCTTCCAGCGCCTTGAGATATGACAAAGTGCACTCTTCCCAGATAATGAGCCGTGTTTGTTTGTAAAACCTGACCATGGTTGAACTCCTTGAAATGTTGCACATTGGAGAATTTTTTTGGCCAAGTTCAATGGAATCTTAAAAGCTGAATGTTTAGTCCTGCCTCCAGTAAGAAATGTTGCTGCAGTGCCAGAAGCTGCCACAGCAAGAGCTATGCAGTGGAGTTTGGTTTTTGCAAGAAGGTTAATCAGGAAGGTTTTTTAGTCTGCCTTCTGACAACATCAATTATCCTGTTGTAAGCAGCTCTTTGGTTATCGAGCTCATTTTCAGCAACAAAAGCCTCCAGTTCATCTTTCTATCTTCGTCTCTCTGTCTACCTTCTATCTTCTTCTGTTACCCCTTTATGTAGTCAGAGAAATTAGCATCCCCCTAAAAAAGAGAGAGAGAATGTAAGGGTTGGGGGAGTGAAAAAGCGTTATATCTCCACCATGACCTTGACCTCAGATCAATTTGGCTTACCTAAAACCTTCCCAGGGTCAACCTGAATTACCATGCAAAATTTCATCAATATTGGTCCAGCCATTTTGGAATGCATAGCGAACACACAGACAGAAATACAGATATATATATATATATATATATATATATATATATATATATATTTATATATATATATTTATATATAGATACATTTTTAATTTGTCGCAAATGTTTTGTTGGTGAAAATATGATTAACATCTGAGGTAAGGCGTATGATTAAAAGTCACGGATCCATCTTGAGCTATTCTTTAAATTATTTTGTATCGTGTTAATGGTGTACAGGCGGCGCTTGCTTTTATTTTTTTTTTTTTAGTGTCTTCGTCGCATAGCATGAGATTTACATTTGCAACGTAAGAGCGCGTGAAGGAACATAAACTTATTTGATAAAATGCTGTAAAAATTGGAAAAATTATAAGCAGTTTTGAACTGGTATGAGCTAGTTTAGTGTGCAGTATTTGTCATTTATACCAGAATCGGCCGCAATATCCAAAGCCCGCTTTTGTATGATTGACGATAATCTCTTAGCATTATCATAATGTTCAGAATTAATAATTATTTAATTAAACGAAATGTGAATCTGTATGAATATAATAAACAAGGTGTAAATTAAATGTTGGGCGCTACTTGGAGGATCGTTTCCTAAGGATAAAATGAAATAAGACGAAATTGTTCTTGGAAGCTTTTTAATAGACGGCATACGTTTCAAGAAAAATGATTTTTGAAATGTGATGCAGCAGGTTTGCTTTTAGAATGTTCCAGATTGTTATATGATCGACACCTTTCCTCAATGCAAATTCTTCTTGTATTGTCTCAAGCATGTTCTTCGACTTTTATTCTAATGCCGTTGTTCGTACCGATGGTGACCCATCGCCATCTGTCGCTTTTATCTTGAAAGATCCGGTCTCCTTCAGACGATGATTCAAACGTTGAAATATTTTTTCATTGGGGAGATGTCATTGTGGAAATCTTTGCGTGCAGTCGTCGCGCTTCAGCACGATTATCCCCAGCCAGTCCATACATCAGATGCATGTCCGCCATCATGTTGCAAAGTCATTTTTCTGAAAACGTATGCCGTCTAATAAACTTCCAAGAACATTTTCGTCTTATTTTGTCTGTAGGAAACGATCCTCCAAGTAGCGCCCGACATTTAATTTCCACTCTGTATGTAATGGTGAAGGACGGGATGAGACATAGCCAGTGTTATTTTTGAATCTTTTATTATTTTTTTTTTTTAATTCCGGCCTTACTCTCTATAAATTAAGTTTAAAAACAAGCCTCATTATTCTTATGCTAATAAGAAAGTTAAATTCAAGGAAAGGGTTATAATAAACAATGAAAAATTGACTTTAAATGAACTGTGCAAAAATAGTATTACGACTCAGTTAATTGGGACAGATAATGGCAACAGTTTTACCGACGCCAACCGACCCGACCGTACCGTTCCAGTTGAGACGAAAACAATTTCTCATTCAAGTGGCGTTCGCTATGACAATCAACAAAGTACAGCGGCAGACTTTGAAAAGAGGGGCAATTTTCCTGCAGAATCTACTTTTGTCATAAGGCCAACTGTATTTAGTGTTTTTCATGAGCAAGCAGCTTCGAATTCATTAAACTTAGCGTAGATGATGGTTTAGCTATATCTTTACGTCAAATATAATTTATGAGTTGGTAATAAAATGAGTTAGCCATCCGACCACAAATATGTTAATAAATATTTAGTTGCGTTCACGGTTTTGAAAAGACAAAATTGTGTGTATTGATTCAAGAAAAAATTAAAATTAAAACCAAAAAAATTTTTTTTTAATAATTTATAATGGAGTATGGCCCAACCTAAGATATTGCTGTGCGAATATTTTCTTTGAATGATTAAAAAAAATGATGGCCTCTGAAGGTGATGATTATCGAAACGCGTAATGCAAAATAAATTCTTGTTTACCGTATCACTTTTTTTGAACCTGTCTCTTTCATTCAAGATTACACGTGATACTAGATATGGATATCATGAATATTTTCCAGCTGTTGTTTGGTTAAATTTTATTTGAATTATATTTCTTGCAAAACAAGTTTTGGAATATAAGAGTATTCAGGAAGAGTTTCAATTGGAAAGAATGCCAAACATGATAATCAAGTTTAAAAATATTTTACATAAATTTTCTTGAAAAAATATGTACACTAGACAAGATGTATAAATTTATTACCAGAGTGTTAATTATGTGTGCTTATGGGTTATGCAGGTATCCTTTCTCGATGAAATGTAATAAATAATCGACATCGAATCAAGAACGCAATTTTATTTTTGCTTGCCTTTCTACCCACTAGGCGGTAGTTGGAGGGAGGAGGCAGAAAGCGTTTCCTTTCATCATGCCCGGCCTAACTATGTACGCAGGGCAAGCATTTGAAATAAATTCTTTTTGAGGTTAGGAAAATAAGCAATTACCATGCCCGTTTGGATATCGAAACCGTGAACTTTGAACAGTCTCTTTGAACATCAGCTTCGACAGCGGCGTCAATCTCCGACATCAACGACAACTTTGCGAGTTAAACAAAAAGTTGTTACATACAAAATGAGAAATTTCCATTTTGTGTCCTACGCTTAGGGTTACTTCGTTCACTTTAGCTAACAGTCAAATTCGTTCTTTATCCGGACTGCTTATGTGCAGGATCCGTAGGAAGAGTGGATGCAGTTAGCACAGCCAGCTAAAACTCTGCAATTTCTTTTTCTCGCAATTTTGACTTGCGTTGTTTCGTTTGCCTTAAAAGGGACGGTGGGTGGAGCACTGCCTCATCCCAAGTATTGATTATTCATTTGGAGTTTTCAATTACGCTCTTTCCATGAAAATTTTTCTAATCGGTTAATTTTCTCTCGTGCCTGGGATAAATAATAAAAGGTGAAGAAGAATGTTTTGGAGAGCTCAACTTAGACTTTGCATGTACATGTAGAAGTCTCTCACTCTCTTTCTTTGTGTGTGTGTGTGTGTGTGTGTGTGTGTGTGTGTGTGTGTGAGAGAGAGAGAGAGAATTGTAATGGACTGGTGAAACCGCAACAAACATGAAATTTTAATGAACGCAAAAATCAAACGATGTTTCCGTAGCGCTATGACGAGGAATTTGTTGTTGCCATTTGAATGAAAGGGAAGAGAGCCGAGGAGATTTTGGATTATTAAAATTTTTAGTGAAGGGCCGTTAAACGTGATTATGTGCGAGTTTTGTGCCATTAAATGTTGCTGATGTTGTACATTGTGTTTCTTTTTCCCTTGTTTTAATAGGGCCGATGGGTTGAAAAAGATGTTCTGTTTCTTCAGTGGAAGTCTGGGATTTGAAAATTGGGTTGTAAAAATTATTATTGCATCGGCTTAAAATGTCTTCTAGAATAGGACAGGACTTTTTCTAACCTAGGAGAGCAAAGACTACGAATTTCGATAGTACTGCAAACTTCATAATATTAAACAAATGATTAGGTCTTTTGATAGTAATTATTCAATAAATTGAATATTTATCTCGGATTTACATTAGAAGATATAAAATTTTCAAAAGTCTTCTTTCACAAAATTATTTCCTTTTTCAAAACAAATTCTACTCTCAACAATCAGGCATGAGCCCAAGAAATGAAATGCACAAAACAAGGTAAGAAGATGCAATGAATAAAATAATAAATTGTATGAGCTGGTTAGATTACCATTATGCAAGTAGTGCTGTATAGAAGAAAAGATGACTTATTTTCTATTGTAGTGGAAAGTTCCTTTTTTTTTTTTGCCTATATTCACAATGAACTCCTTGCTTTGGGATTCCCCCTCCTTCCCCCTCCGATCGGAATTTTACTTCACAAAATTTCGAAGATATCCATATAAACACGATTTCAAATAACTTCCACATGTTTTACGTATGCAGATGACATGATTATCATTTACAACAGCAAACTAAATGATAGTAGTAATCATATTATTAACTCATTCAACAAATTGCATACTTATCTCAAAGTTTGTACGTGCAGTTTTGAGACACCCTGTAATAGTTGTGGCATTTATTCGGAAAGGTAGGTCAAGGTTGTTAAGCTTTCCATTAAAATCTTCTAATGTGAATTTGAGATAAGTAACAATATTGGCGAATAACTTAATGGTACATGGAGTTTTGAGATACCTTATATTTAGAAAGTCAACAATCACTACTAACAACATCCACGCTTCTCCAATCGTCCAAATTCCCAAAAGGAAGTAGCATTTTTACATTATATAAAGCGAGTTCTAAATTACCCTTTAATGAGGATCAAAGAAAAGAAGAGTTAGAAATAATAAAAGACTTAACTCGTGAAAATGGATATGACCCAAAAATAATTGATAAAATTAAGAGAAAATTAATTAAGTGTAATCAAGATCCCATCAAAGGTATTTAAAATTAAATTTAAATAGAGCTTACAGAACCAGTAATACGTACAATAACATAAATCAAATGCAATGAGGATAACAGAACCAAATATGAAAAGAGTGGAATTTACAAATTGATATAAAATGCATGTATATGTAATGGTGTTTATTTATGAAAAAGACAATTTAAAATTCGGTACAAGGAACATCTAAATTCTTACGAAATGGTAATGAGAACTCAACTTTCGCAAACCACATTCCTACATCAGGTCATCCATTTGGCAATGTAGAAGACACTATAGAAATCTTAAAAACTTCAGATGACCACAACAAAATCAACATACTAGAACAATTAGAAATTCATAAAGCAAAAAAGAAAAATGAAAATTTATTGTTAAATAATCAAACCACATCTGACGCTGAATTAATACTTTAAAATGTCTACCTTAATATGTTACGTTATTACCATCTTTTATTAAATTATGAAATGTTGTGAACACATTGTAACATTACAGTGTATTAATCTCAATTCTTCATAATTCTGGTCCCATTCAACAATCCATTATTCATTGTGTGCAGCATTGGCTTGAGCTTCAATTTAAGTATTCGGGCTACCAAGTCTGGTCGATCAATGTGGAATCGCTGCTACAACTACATCTGCAAGGGATATGACAAAACAACGCAGGCGTCTCAAATATGATGACATTCGAATTCAATATTAATACAAATCTGTAATATTTAACAAGAGTATTCACGAAAAACGTTGTCATTCGAGTAAGCTTGAACAAATAATAAAAAAAACTTGTGTGTCGCGGGACACCCGATCGAAGTGAAACTTCAAGTGCATGATAATATTCAGTAGCTACATTCAAAAACTCCGTGCTAGTCGTGTTAAGCTATAGCACGATCCGTGCTAGGTTAATTTTTGAATGTGCTCGTGTTGTCTGTGCTGTCGAGCACGATTTGTGCTGCCATTTGAGTTGAGACCACGGTCTATAGATATTCATGGTCATCGAGCTCCATTGTTAAAATGAAGCTAAAGTTTCTAGCTCCCGGTAGTGCGGGAACTCTATTGAAAAGTGGCGCTGCATGTACAATCGGCCAACTGCGCCTGCAGCGCCGCCCTATCGGCAGATATAAACTTTACTTTCATATTCAGTTTCAATGAAAATCTCTACCGCAGCTTGCGGTCGGCCTTAGTGCGATCTATGCGGCACCTGGCGCGATCTGTTTTCCTTAGCTTCTCGAAACAATGGAAAACGGCCGAAGCTCGATGATCATGAATATTTATAGACCGTGGTTGAGACCAATGACGTATATTAAAGATAGACTCCGAATTCTATTATTAACAGCGGCAAAAAGTGAAGCAAATTGAGCCATGTTAGTTCTGGGCAGGAGTGAGCCGTGGAGTAATTAGCTGTCTGGCTGCTTTGTTTTTGAAGATTTTGGGCCTGAGGAATAATTAATTCAAAACCATTCCTCAAAGTTAAACTGCGTACAACTGTACAAACAAACAAAACAAAAGGATCAGGAATCATTTTCCTCAAAAATAAATCAAAAATACGTAACTAAAATGAAAATACCTAACTGAAAGACAATCAAAACGAAATTGAAATTGAAACCATGTTCGAAAAATTGTTTATAAAATATAATAAAATACTTCAAATACAAAGTAAACGAAAAGATAAACTTATCACTCCGTGATAGGCGTATGAAAGAATTATTAATCAGCTACTCTTCTGTTTACCCATGTGTTTTGCATCATCTTCGCTCACTTTCGGCCATGACAGTTCTGGGCATGGAGCTTCCCAATTTGCTTCAAGTTACAACAATAGGATTCGGAGTCTATCTTTAATATAAGTCATTGGTTGAGACCGATCAGGCAGAGTATTGTTACATCAGCTACGGTAGGGTATTGTTGATCATATTTCTGTCAATAATAAGCACGAAATTGTCCCTACCGTAGGTGATGTAACAATGTATGATTTTTCCGTGAGCAGGCTTTCTCTTTAGGCGGTATTGTTTTGTCTGCCTGAAACAACAATGGAAATCAGCTAAATGAACAGGTCGTTAGCATCCAGTAAGTCGTGTCCTAATTATCGTGGTTACAATTTTCCCGCCAGATGGAGATAGTGGAGCTATTAGCGATAGGCAGTTTACTTTCGACCCAATCTTCTCCGATTATCAAAAATAACTTTTCTGCTTTCCATAACCGATGTTCTTGAACAAATAGTTCCTTCTACACTAATTAATCATGGGATGATGGCGCAATTAATTCGTATAACTATAAAATATTCAGCGAAGCGACGTTTTTCCGCCATTACAGCTTTTCACGAGAGAGATGAGGAATGCCACAATGAGCATGTGCGCCAATGTCGTGCTACAGAAGTAACACGAACACGAACGTAAAAAGCCCGTGCTCTGTGCTAGGCGTTTTGCAACACGGGACACGGTTCGTGCAGGAAGTGACATCAGATTTTAGCAACACGGCACGTTTAACACGACTAACACGGGAGTTTTTGAATGTAGCTGGTGAAAACAAGAACGGATGAAGGAACAGAGGTGCCTGATAATATCCCCCTCATCTGTTCTTGGTGAAAAACATTGGATGATGTAATCAGTGAAAAGGATTAGTTACTAATAATGATTAAAATCACAATAATTTCAAACATGAAAGATTTATTTAAAGAAATCAAAGTATTTTATATAAATACAAGTTTATGATCTAGCAACACCACAATGTCTTATTTTAAATGTTAAAATTGTTACAAAAGCTTTAGAGAAATGTTTTATAATGTACTTTATTATACAATAAACTAAAATTTGTACTTTTGACATTGAAACGAGGTCTCCAGCAATACAA